>BOPM01001322.1:0-11284 GCA_022179025.1 Porites australiensis
GCATCACTTGATAAAGATTCCGCGATAGAGTCGAAAGCTTGTTTATAAGAAGTTGTTTTTTCTATCCTGGGAATTGGATCTTTCTTTAATCTGCATAATTTTACTTGTTCAACCTCGTGTAAACGTCAGAAGGACAGCCTTTTCTCCTGTTTCACTAAATATCCGTAAAATCTTTCAAGTAATTAAAGACTAATTTTTTTTCTGCAAAAAAAAAAAAAAACAGTAGCGAGCAAATTTGATTAGGGCGCCGTATTTCGATGTATTGAAACATGTAACTTACTTATAGATTGCTGTCTTGGAAATGAAAACAGACTTCTCATTTATGGCTTCCAAAATCATGGTGGCATAAGCCTTAGGAAGGGCCTCTTCGAGGAGACACTTGTTCCATAACAAGGATTTATCAGTCATCTTACGCCCTGCCTTCTGGCGTTCTTCTTGATCTGCATTTGGAGACTTGATGTAACGCCTATTTTGACTCAAAGCAAAGAAACCATTAACGTGCACTGGCAAACCAGTTAAGCTTTTCGTCTGGACTGGTAACGGCAAGAAACAAAAGACGTGGCCTTGGATATCAGGCGTCTGTAACTGTGGACCGTCTGGCAATGCCATGGCAACACCAACTGTGGGGAGATAGCTGAGATCCTTATCTGTCATCAACTTTTTGAACGTTGAAGATACTTGCCCACCGCAGAAGTAGTTTGTAACAAAGAATGAGTGTTTCTCTGTCAAGTGCGTCTCGAAATTAGTTGTTTCAATGGCCATTGGATAGCTCACTGTCACTGGTTCGGGCATAACTTTCCCAGGTGTGATTTTCTTCCGAAACTCCTTTCTCTTCGCACGAACTAATTGCAGGCTTTTTTCCCCAATCTTCACTTGAAATATTATACTTGGGCTGGACTCTAATTCCTCTCTCGCATAGAGCTCAACAGATTCCAGACTCTGCAAAAACAGGAGAATCAAGGGAGCATCGGCTTTAAAACTGTCAAACAACGTGGTCACCTTATCTGCGTCGTAGAGTGTTTCTGAAAGCTTCGAAGGTTCCCTTCTGAATGGAAAACGGAATAGGGTTCCTTCATAGAATCCTTGGGAGAAAACTTCATCCGTGCAGTTAAATATGCCTTTGTAAGGAAGGAATTGGTCAGAAAACTTATCGATGGACGCGCGGCCTTTTTGAAGTCCCCAGTACTTCCCTGTTCTTATGCCACGCCAGTCCGAAAAATGAACACCATGAGGATCGATGAAGGCAATCCGCGAATCACTGATCATACTTGGCAAATCTGTGGGGAGAAAGGGCCAAATAATATGCATCACTTCGAACCTCACAATACTGACTGTGACACGTCTCTATTACGGACACCGCTTTAATGTGGACAATAGCTCAATATTACGAAAGTTTCTGAATGACAGTCTCAATACGGAATTTCGAATAGTTTAGATACAACGGCCAGTATAACGTTCCGTTTCAGACAAAAATCATACCGATGTTAAAGAACAGATTGAAACATAATACGTAAGTCGAAACTTGTAAAATACATCGAATGCAGTAACAAATATGTATCTACATTGCAAAGTGTAGTTTTACGAACGAAAAAATTCTAAGCAATTGTCGTGACTAGAAACACGAATCGAAAATTTGAAATTTGATTCGACAAAAAAGCGAGTTGGGTTGAAAAAAAAAACTGAGTGGAGTTAAAAAAACACGAGACCGAGAAAGAGAGAACGTTAACCAGTTTGTTGGCAGTCGATGTGTTCGACCTAGACAACATCGAAAGTCGCAGTTCGTTGGCTACCAAATATTGTAGATTGGCAGGACTCGGAAATGCAGCTACTAGTTCAGGGTCATATGAAAGCTGGCAAGTCCCATTTCGGCGCCTTGACAAGTACGAAACGACAATTGCATTAATTGCGTTCGCTGCGACGATCATTTCTTCACTTTTCATTTCATTTCCGCAGTTCATATATGATTTATTTCATATATCATTAACACTCATTTCTTTTACGGGAACATATGGACCCACAACTGACCTCCTCCCAACGTCAGTGGCTTCATAGCTCAGTTGGTAGAGCATCGCACCGGTAATCGCGAGGTCACGAAGTCCTGAATTTTTTTCAGGCTTCTTACGCAATTGCATAAATTGCGTTCGCTGCGACGATCATTTCTTCACCTTTCATTTCATTTGTGCAGTTCATATATGATTTATTTCATATATCATTAACAATTGCAACTCTGTTGTTAAGACTTAAGGTTGTTTAGAAATAGGGAAGTTCACTCGCCTTCTGCGTTAAATGTGAGTGGAACCCACCAGGGACACCCAACCACAGTTTTCTGCAAAACATTTTTTCGAAGGAGCAAATATAGCCTAGAAATTTCTATACTAAAAGTAAAGCTAAATATTTCTGGAAAACCTTTCCATTCATCTGAGATATTTGGATTTTTTTCTAATAGCTTCGCTACGATTTTCGGAGTTGGATTTTTCAGATTTTATTCCCACGAACTGGGAAAAATTTCGATATAAAGGAAAGTCGTCCCCTAATATTTTCTAATGAAAGTATGGTGACCCCTTGTCCTCGCAGTTTCGACAAGAACCGTCGGGACAGCCAAAACTTTCGAGACGGCCAAAGTTCCCCTAAAACATCCTAACAGACAAACAATTTTTAGGGCAGCTCCAAATTAACGAAACAAAAACATAGAGAAATCCATTTTAGACGTTTATGACTATGTTTGGAAAGATTCGGTCGTTGGGTGCCCCTGACACACTGGTTCAACGAAACAAATCAGTTAAGAAGCGGACAAGGGAAGCACTATACAGGAGTCATGAACAAAACAAACCAAATAGGTGAGGATAAAAATCGTTGACTTACATAACTTCAGACCTCTCGTTGAACCAATGGTGAAAGAAACACACGGCAAGGCCTTGCGCCTAATTACGGATCTACACCGTGAAGACCGTGAAAAACATAGTGATGACATGACAACAATTCAAAAAGGCCAAACACCTAATCAAATACTGAATACAGCCAAAATACCAGTGTTCTACACTCTAACGAAAATTCACAAGCCAACCATGTCATCCGTAACAGGGAGGCTAATAATCTCCGTCCGCGATGGGCAACAGAAAGACAAACGGTTTCACGCCCTTATAGATCTGCGGTCTGTCACCCATTGCAGTTTCTCAAGCCCTCCACAACATTTCGGACTGCCTGCAAATCAGAAGCCATTTCACGACGATAGAAAGAGCGATCTAATGGCAAAAGCATGTCACATTTTCTGCGCTTTATGGAAGATCATTTCATCCCATCTCCTCAGGGTCTTCTCTTTTTGCAACTGTTCAACTGATCAGCATTATCTATTTCTCGACTCGTGCGTTTTTTTTTTCAACACGACTCGCAATTTTTTCGACTCACATTTCAAAATTTCGACTCGTGTTTGTAGTCGCGACATTACCTTGGTATTTTTTCGGCAATGAACATATATTTTGCAAATCTCCACACATATTTTTAAAAGTCTACTTACAGCTACCCGCTCTACAACCATACTGTAGCTATATAGCTCTCCGACAATCCAGACCACTTACCGACTTTTGCAAGCCTTGAGTGAGTCGCACTTAAGTACTAACTCAACTTAATTTCGTCGCGCTTACGTCTAAAACGTTTTTCGCACCGCTGATGTGGCGGATGATTGGTGGTTACGTAACTAATAAAAAAACGCCAAAAAATAATTTTCGTCTTTGGCTTACATGTACTTTGATGGTATTTTGCTTTACCTGTCATGTGAAAGACAGATTTGAATCCCAAACCAAAGCGACCAACTTTCATGGGATCCTCCACTTTGATGCTATCACAGACCAAACGGATGCCTTTCCAGTCTTCTTCGGTAAATTTCGAGTTGTTGTAGGCATAAAGTGCTGGACCCTGTGTACAAGTAAAAGGATATTTAAGCAATAGAAAACGTTTTCTGTGTTTGCATAGCCTGATATATACACGAGAGGGGTTGGGAGAATTCAAAACAGTTATGCAAACCCGAGAGAAAGGCGAGGGTTGGCATAACTGTCGAGAATTCTCCCAACCCCTCAAGTGTTTATATCAGGCGATGCAAACACAGGAAAAGAGTTTTCTATTGCTTTTATAAAATAACTTTCCCAAGAAAAAACGCCAAACTCTTTGTTATGGCAATGATTAAAAGAGAAATTCTTACCAGTCGCAAAGTCTTGTATACGAAGTCTTGCACGCGTAATCATTTCTTGTTTTGCAAAAAGATGCTTTCCAAAATACGGACTTTTCTCGCTTAAAATGTCAGCTTAAGTTAAAAAAAAAGGACACAGCTTGTTTTTAAAGATTTTCCAAGTTTCAGCCGACGAAGGAATGAGTAAATAAAGTTAACTTGTCGAGTTTTGAACTCAAAAACTTTTTCAAATTCGTGCTTGCGTGATTAATATTAGGGTGCGAAAAGCAAAACACCTTGATGTCACAACCATGTTTACCATACTCTCATGCAAACACTCCTCTCGGCCAATCAGAGCACGCGTGCTATCTTTAGTTGTTTTATAAATTAAGTTCCCTAGCTAACTCTTAAAGTTTAATATTTGTATGCCTTCGATACGATTTCTCAAGCAGAGTGGAACCTCTTCATAAGGAACATCTTAAGAACAGACACAAGAGGCCGTTAAAGGAAGGGGGCCTTTTTAAAGATTTTGAAACAAGAGTAAATCTGTCTGTTAGGACTGGAGCAAGGACCCGCTAAGGAAAAGTGGCCATTAACAGAGGGACCTCTAAACTATAAAGCTCATCAAATCACCATAAAGACATTAACTTTATCTAAAGCTTTAGACAGCCTCGGTGCGTGTTGTGAAGTGCGACGTAGGAGGAGGAATTTGCTAGGACATTTACTTACGAGAGGGAGCGAGAATTACTACATAAATGATCCGGGGCAACAGCACAAATCAGGGCTGGTTGAACAGATATCGTGATGTTAATCTACGAAACTCATGAACTGGTGCTTTCTTCAGGTTCGAGACTAAAACGAACTGAGAAGGTAGTACCTGAAATTTTGCCAGTTGCTCATTATAAAGCTTATCTGTTCCATAGCTGTGTTTGTCGTGCAGAAATTTGACTTGTGTGGCACCCGCATCTTCAGCATTTTGAATAAGTTCCTTGAATATAAAAACCAAAAGACACCAAAACTAGTCTACAGAGTAATGCATGGGTATCATTGAGGAACCGTAAACAGCTAGTATAAACTTTAAAATGAAGTAATTGAAATTCATGAATTCCAATACTAAAAAAGATGGAGGGCGATTGTGGTTTTAGTCTAAATCTTCTCGGAAAGGCCGTAACTTGCAAACCTACTTTCATATCTCCGGGCTAAATGTTTAAACACTGTATCAAATGAAAGGTTCACGCGGATTTAATGTGAGGTAGAAGGTGGCGAAAAGAGCTAGTACCAGTGGCCGTGTTAGAGCTTTCATGCTGAAAGAGGTAGCAATACTTGCTTACGGCATCATAGTTTTTCATTACTTGAAAACGGTGACATCGCCTGAAGCAAATTTGAACTACAACATGACATGGATAGACTACAGCGACAACAAACTAGATGACCTGCCTGGATGACCTTATCGGAGGATGGCCTTTCTTTTGAGAGCCTCGAAAATTTTTAATGAACTTGAGCACCACTCTCGCAAAGCTTGTCCTGTCTTATGAGAATAAGCCTTTACACTTCACCTTCGCTATAAGACTAAGATCGTTTTTATAATCATATTCATTTCATTCGGTAATTTGCTAGAGTATAATGCCCCCCCCCCCCCCCAAAATCCAATTTTACCTTCAAGACCTGTCCGTCGTCTGGGTATTCATCTAAGATTTTCCTTAATTGCTGGATCAGCGATGGCTGAATCAAGTCAAAATCTTCATCATCAGAATCAGCTTAATAAAATGAATATAAAAGCTGGTTAAATATGTTGTTAATCTACCAAACGGCGTCATTGATAGAGAATAAAAAGAGGTGTTAGCGAATTATTGAGACGCTCGTGTGATGACATTGTTGAAGTCAGTGGCTGGCTAGGTCGACTTGGACTGTAGAATGGGGAAACCCGTATAGACTGGAATTAATACTCGGACGATCGCAACATTCCACTATTCAACAATTAGTTCACGCGTCAGCGTGTGTATATCGAGATATTGAGCACGCGGGAAAATTGGAGAGCACGATTGAGAGAGGCGTAAGATTTGCTCCAGGCGCAGCCGAGGGCAAAGCTAGCCTTTTGTCGACTCTTGAGTGCTCTCCAAACTTCCCAAGTGCTCAATATCTCGACACACGCACTGATAAAGCATAAAACGGCTAATTGTTTTATAACATTATCAAAGCAATCAATGCAGCAGTTAAATTAAAATTCTATTATTCTAACGCACGCTCAAAGCAGTACGCTTCAATGTCTACGTGACCATACTTTTTTACCTCGCAGTTATGTTTTTATCCTGAAACTGAGAGAACGTTTACTCTAAAAAAGATTGTAAAATCCAGTTTGAGGTGCCGGAAAACTATTAATTTACTGAAAAACTATTTTGGAGAGAAACAACTTTGCAAGCAATGATTTTCACAAGCCATAGCCGGCACAGCTCGCGGCGATGACAACAACAACAACATGACTCACCTCCTTTCCCTATTATCGGTTAACAAATTCAAAAGTTTTCTCTTGCATTACCTCATAAAACACATGGTAAACGCTTCATCGTGTACTGCTGAATTATGGATGCACTTGTGAGACGTCTTGATAGGATTGTTTATGCTAAGCTCAGAACAATTTGAGGAACAGTTTTTATCTTGACGTCATCTGAACGTGCTCAATAGGAATATGTAGCACGCTCGCCCTATTGAACTTGATTACGCGATCAATTCTCTAGCTGTGTTATAATGATAGATAGAGCCTAACTATCTAGCTTACTATGATATATCTCCCCCACGGACAAACGACAAACGAACCCCAAAGGACGTCTGCGGGGAGGCTACTAGCAACAACAACAATTTTAATTGTCAAGGCAAAACAAATTACTTAGGAACATTATTAATGTCACTGTCACATTACCGCCTTGCCCACTCTCAATATTTTCTCCAATATATTTACATGAACTTCAACTTTTTTATGAAGTAAGTCTTGTAAATGTCTGTGTTGGTTGATAAGTACAACAGATCCTGAAGTGTCTAATACCTACCCATGTCACTTAAACCTGGAACTTTAATTCCCTCTAGAGGGGATCATAAATTCATCTGAAAAAAAAACGAGAGGAAAAGACAGGTAGTTGACGGATTTAACTCTTATAAGAACGAAAAAAAAAGGAAAAGAAATGAAATGAAATGATTGAAACAAAGTGACCTTACAATTTTGATGTAAATCTATTGGACAATTATTCTTTTAGCCGGGCGCATGAGCAGCGGATCATTATGGGTAAGAAAATTTGGTTATCTATACATCTAAGAAATTTTGGTTCTGGCAAAACCGTCCGTACGTACGCACGTACGACAGTCAGTTCCAAAACCGCCCGACTCTCGTACACACACTTTCAGAGCTAAACTCCAATCATGCCCAGGGTTAGCCCGGGAGGAGGGGGGATGGTAGTTTTGTTATTGACTGGACGGGTAAATTTTCAAACAATTTGTGGGGCCCACAAGTTTTTTGGCGTAAAGAAATCCGTCGAGAATGAAATCGGCTCAGTATGATATAGATCACGAATCACGTTTAAACCAAACTTCGTTCACGTATCACGCTTAATTCCAAAACCACTTTTACGTGCGAGTAAAATTGGGGCAATCAAGATCACGAGTTAATCACAAATAAATAAAAACATAAGCCTAGTTTGACGAGAGAAAATAGCCCTCATAACGCTTTACGCGAACAAAGTATAGGGGAACCCACAGTAAACACCGAGGTATAATAAAATATTTGCATGTTTTCGTTTTTTCCTGATCTGACTCCCATACAAAACGTAAAAAGGACTACTGCAGTCGAACCTCGATACAACGAAAGGCCAAGATTTGTTCGCTATAACGATATCGAGGTTTTCGTTATGGAGGAACTTTTTCTTATGTTTTACTATTTCTGAGGCAAAGAAAATCGTTCGTTTAATATACCGTGGACTTCGTTATATCGAGGTTCCTCTGTACGTACTTATAACGCTTATAATATACCATTGTGAAAACTACCCTATAGTAATAGGACTCGTCCTCTTTTCTGAAACTCAAGAAGCAAAGAAACTGCTTTCGAAACTGTTTTCGAAAGTGACCGCGTCCCGCATTTCAACCAGGGTTTTGCCTGGAACCATAAAGGTGAAGCTGTCTGTTTATGAGTGTATGATATCAAGAGTAATCAAGAGCATAGCCTTTAGGTAACTGGATCCGAACACTTCCCGCTGGTATCTTTCTTTCTATGTCCTGTTTCTATATATTCCTGTAAAAGTCTACGTTCTTTAACATTGCTAACCATTTTTTTTGTATTCATTAACGCTGGCGCACTGGAATCTAATCCTATGGAATATTAAGTGCACGAAATATTACTGTCATCTGGATCTGTTTTGAAGCAGATCTTGAAATGGCGACAGGCCAAAACACAACCGAGATCGAGCACCTTGCATCTGTCATGATCCTTAAATCACTCCTGGGACTCATCTTGTGGAAAAACATGACTGAAGTCATATATGTGCATAACCCATGAGTACCAGTTAAAGAAACAAAAACAAAAAACAACAAGCAAGGAGTATTTAATTGAAAAGACAGGTAATCTGGAGACGGAGGCAAAACGCATTACAGTTTACTAAAAAAACCAACGAAATCACACTGAAACAGGATATTCTACCAAAAATCTTCAAATCGACCGGGCAAATCGACCGATCGATCTTTGCGTCCTACGAAACGCATGCCATGAATTATTTTGCGTCTTTGGGAATTTTTTCAGATTTTCATGAGTCAGGGACGCAAGACGCAGAGGTAACAAAATCACTAGACAGCTGAAAACCATCTCCCACACAGCACTGACGCAAGACAAATCTTTCGAGTTAGGACACAGTGCGAGCGGCCAGCTAGTCATGGAACTTCGCACATATACAGCAATAAATCTATCTTGTGATAATTAATTTATCTTGTGATAAATTAATTTTGAGCCTGAGTCACCAGTCTTGAACATCAGAAGTTTGAAATCCTATAAAAAGAGAACCCGGAACTATCTTGCATGAATACAGCTGAATACATTCTTAAAATGAGTGTTCGATCGCGTTAGCCCGTGCTCTGTTAAAGAAGTATTACGTGATCGACATCATCAATGTTTCTACTTATTCTAAACTTCCCATGAGAACTGTCGGAACAAGGAATAAACCATAGCAAAGAGATCTGGCTGCGAACGCCGCCGCGTGAAGCAGGGTCCTTCAGCACTTGCAGGATTATGGTTCGATTTGCTTACCTTTCTTTTACTATTTAAATTCCCTTCCGAGAAAGATATTCCCTCTTCTCGCTTATTGCGACCAAAGAATGCAGCAAATTGTCTAATGCACACTCTGATCAAACTAAGCCTTTCCGCGAATGTAGAAGATTCCCGGAAACTTTCTGTATTTTCCCAATGTTAGATTTCCGAGAAAATCGGATCAGTTAAAAAAATTCCAGTTTTGGGGGAGGGGTGTGTGTAATAGAAGGAAGTTTGTCAGTTTTGTACCTTTTAGTAATCTTTAATAACATAAAATTGATATATAAACATATGTCGTAACGTAAATGACTAAAAACGACCCAATATAATTGAAAGCAAAAAAAATCAACCCTGTTATCTTCCGATTTTGTCGTCTCCTCACCCTACGGCTCTCGAATCCCTGTAGCGTCACGCAATGCCATTTACATGGACGTGACTCATGAATGTGTTACACAACACGCACATGGTCGATAATGGCAGACATTAAAATTTCACGGTAATTTGAAACAATAGAAATTATCATCAATGTGTAATTATTGTTGTTCTCAACTCTCTTTTAAACAGTCCTTAACATTAATCCGTATTATTTGACCCAAGGTCTTTTTTGATACGAACCGTAGGCTCGTGTGACGCCACTTGCAGTATTTATTTCCTCAGTCCTCAGTCTGGCAAAGTTATTTGCCTTCCGTGAGTGTCTGGAGATCCGTCAGTCGTTTTTCCTCCTACGACAATATGTTTTCCCCAAGGTATTCAACGATCCTTGCTTTGTTGTCAACACTGTATTCTGTACAGCTATCGCATCGTTGTGTAGTCGCTGGTAAGTTATTCAAACATAACTACAATACTGGTCAGGGAAGCCGTTTCTCTTGACCCCCCTGTCTTGAATGTTCTTCAAATGTCTTACATTCACTCTTCATACCCTTGTTCTCACTCAAATGTCTCCCTCTCCTTCCCCAGTTGAGCCACGCGTATTTTGGAACACTGGGACGACTGTAATACCCAAATCAACATTGGGGAAGGGGAAACGCACACAAGTGTTTACAGATATTCTGTTTTTCTGGATATAACTATTCACTCGTTAGCCAACGACGTTAAATAAAAGTAAATCACTAAGAATTACAAGGAAAACTCGATAGTTTTTTTCAGAAGCTAATGATAAGGTTAAGGTCTTTTAGCACGTTCTCTGAAATCTTTGAAATCAAAGAATGACGTTTCGCTGTGCTTAGGGGTTAAATCCTGTCTAGCCTTGCTGACGATTTGACTCAAATATTCTCATAGCCTGGTATCTGTAAAAATGGGATATTAAACCACGATGAAATACCTCTTACATCAACAGTAAACAAACTCACACACACAATACCTAAAGTTTTATCTCATTTTTACATACCATAATTTAACCGCCTTGTCAAATGGTTGATTTATCAATCATTATTATTATTACTATTACAGTGGAATGCCGTTAATACTGTCACCAATGGGCCAAATAAAATTGGCCGTATTAACGAGGGTTTTTTTACAAGAATATGTATGGCAGTTTTTGCCAGGCGGCCAAATAAAGTGGCCGTAATGACGAGGTGGCCGTAAGGCAGGGTTTCACTGAATATGATCATCACCATTATCATTATTTAACAATTATTCGCCGAAGGCGAAGTTAATATTGTTGAATAATCCCGGAGACGAACAACAATATTACCTGAGCCTAAGATGAATAATTGTTTTAGTATATTCACTCGAAGTGATCTTAACAGAATTTAGCTGGAAGGAAACCATTAAATAACGATTAGTTTGATTGACGGGTGAATTCATGCATGAACATGAATCCGTAAACAGTGGATGCACAG
>BOPM01001322.1:18589-48136 GCA_022179025.1 Porites australiensis
TTGAGTGCGTCTTTTCTTGATGTCTCAGCTCGTATTTAGAGCACGCTAAAGACGAAGAAATCCTGTCTCCGATGCTGCGATAAATTCCTCTCGCGGTTATAGCGAAGTATGAAGTGTAGTTCAACGTTGTTATGATAAACAGTGCAGCAAGTTTGAGCCACATGAACATCAGATGAAAAATCTCGCAAATCGTTGGCCTTCCGACGAAGCTTGTCCTCTGATTTCTTGGACAGTTGTAGTGTTTTGATAGATAAACTGGTAGAGGAACACAGACAGTCAAAAAGTCAACCAAAACAAGAGATATTAACAGCACGTCTCTGCTACTTCGGTAGCTCTGAGCACGAAGCTTGGAGTAGCAAACAATCCACGGGAAAATGTTCAGAAATAACCCAGTCATTCCTACTGCGACCAAATATAAATTCATTGAATTTAAAAAAGAACATTCCGTCCACATGATTGATAAGATTCTAGGGTGAGTTGGGTCACCCACTTTCATATTCGTCCTCTTTGCTTCTTGCCATCTTTCATTTAATGTCGGCACATCAAGGAAGTCTTGAGTCTTATATTCAGCTTAAGCTGCTGCGTCGCGCCACATAATTGCCATTTGTTTGATAAGAAAACAAATAATTATTGGAATCAGTCATAGAAATTGTCTCTGAAAATATAATTCTCTATTCAGAGTTGTGGCCTTCATGCTAATGTGACCATTTGATATCTAAACAATGATATCACCTTTCAGCCGTGTGTGGATGATAATCCTTGCATAACTAATTTTTTAGACCTCTTTATTACCCTCGGTCAGCAATGTTTTGCCTATTTTCTCTTTCTTTGCCTTTCTCCCGAGTGCTGACTTTCACGCTGCCCGTGCTGTCCCTTCCCAAAAGAGATGGGAGGGGGGCGGGGGTTTGCACTTTTCAAGGAAGCATTACATGAAAAGCTACAACGCTGGTCAAAACTCATGGGACACTAACGCAATAGCTCGTCAAATTGAGGCACCTTCCCTCCCCCCTTCCCCCTCGGTGCAGTGTTGACGTTGTGTATTGAAGTTTTAATTTAACACAATCGTTATGTATTCAAGTTTTAATTCAACACAATCAACACTGCTTGTCGGAGAGGGGGACAGCAGAAATAGCCCCTTATAGCAACACCCCCAAGCTTTTTTAAGAGGTAGAATATGAGTTAATTTAGCAAAGTGCTAATTTCCTCAAGTGTCCCAAGACGTTTTGAGTTCTCCCAAACGAGGGTAAATGTGATGTCTGATATGATTAGATATTTCAAGTCATGCAATTGAAACTCTTTTTATTCATACTTTGTTCCATTTTAAGTACCGTTATGTAGCAGCTGCCTAACCCTGACCCCAAACAATATTAAGGCAATTGAAAGAATGACATGTCCTTGTTTCCCACGACCAATTGGGAGAGACCTTAGGGGCAGCCCCTACACAAGATTTAGACACTCGGAATTAAATTGCCATGTTTTTCAGAAAAAATATCTCTACATCTGTTGTCCGCTGATAAAAATTACTTCCGGTAATCTTAAAAGTGGTGTAAATTTTGGTAACATGCTCATCTATGAAGACGAGAAGCGGGAAAACGAAATCAGTTGCCTTTCAATTATTTTTTCTGTGATCTCTTCCAGTGAATTTGGAGTTTTGGGAAATCTTCTTTTGCTGTTACGAAACAAAACAGTTAAAATCCTGATCCCTGATACTGATGCGAATTTTTTTTTTACGTTGAGAGACGGAGGGACTTTGGGAGATCGAGGGGACGCGGGTTCGCTTTCAAGAACGGATCATAAGAGGCTGAGAAGGGGGCTGAAACCCCATACGCGTCCCTACTCGTCGGGCGTTCGCCTTATGCCCAGCCTACGTGAGCTGTGCTTTTCGCACTTCTACTCTTCCTAACCTTCTTTTGCCTTCAAAATCATAGAAGGAGTGACTCAAGAAGCTCATTTGCCTAACGTTAATTGATCTATGCCAGTTTTCACTATGCGACTCTGAATCCCTCGGGAAGCAACACGTTTTGTATCGTCTCACTGACTCTTCCCTCGAGTTCAAGTGATACGTTTACAACATTAAACACGGTTTTACAAGCGGTTTCAATTAAAAAGAATCATTTTTGTAGTGTATCGCGCGACCAATTCAGTGACGTTAAAGGTATTGCGTTAATTTAAAATAAGAAAACAAAAAATATTGTATTACCGTTTATTCTTCAGTTAATTAAAGTCTGTAATTAGCTCTATGGTACAATTTAAGTCTACAAATGTCATACAAAGACTGGAAAATACTGATTTTTTTGTTGATCTGATTCTACTATATTTTGCATACAAAAACCGATTAGCGCTAATCGAGGATTAAATTTCGCTAATCGTGGAATACATTTTGTCCCACGATTAGATTCTGTTCCTGAAAGTATGATTAACCTTAATCTAGGAATAAACTAAGTGTTAATTTCAACCCACGTAGCGAGGTCGATTAAGTCACAAATCGGGGGAAAAGTTTGTAAAAACAAACAAAATGGCGGACTTACCGTTTCCACAAATGCGTGAAAAAAGTTCCGACAGCAAGAAATTGATCTCGACCAATTCACTGATGAAGAGCTTTGCAGTAGATACAGGTTTGGCCGAGAATCAATTCAATATTTGGTAGAAATCCTCAAGAACGACCTCGAGAGACAGACGAGGAGAAAACATAAGCAGTTGCCAACGTGGTTACTACTTCATGTAAGAAATTTGGACATTAAAAATATGGACTGTGGACTGTGGACTGTGGACTGCGGAATGAATATAAGATATAAGGACTACGTTATAAAAACTTAGCCAATTATTTCTAGGTAGATGAAGAATTTCGGTTTCCTCTTCTTCTCCTTAGGTTCAACCTAGACCACTTCATTTTCCGCCATTTTCCTTTACTTCACCCGTGCCTAAACATTTTTCGCACCATACTTTTTAAAAGCAATCATCCCAAAAACTAGTCAAACCGGTTTATTTCAACACTAATCTCGGATTAGTTAATAGTGGATTTATTTCACTTTCAGGAACTCCTTTTTAACCCAAGATTAGTTATCCGAGGAACAAGAAAATTAATCGTGGATTTGACGCTAGTCGGAGGATAGTTAAATCGGCTTTCCAGGAACCGGGGCCAGGACGTTTGTAGAGTACATGACATATCTCCCGTATGATATCATTAAAAATGAGAGTTAAGAGTTATATTGAATTTCTAAAAAAACGAGAAAAGAAGAACTATTACTTGCAACAACATTTAGCCTGTATTGTGATCAACTTTAACAATATAGCTTTTGCCCTGATCCAAGAATCAGGGGAAAATAAAAACAACTACATGTATCGATGCATGTTTAGAACTACTGAATGCATTTTGAATTCCCTGACACTTTGTACTAGCTGCATTCAAATGTAAGTTTGCTTTTTAATATCTAAATGTCACTTCTATCAAATTGCTTCAGTTTAGTGTAAAATCATAGCCTGATTAGTGTAAAATAGTATCGCAACGACTGACAAAACAAACAATGCTTTAGCAGTTTACTACATGGCAAATCCTGTTATTTTTCTTCATCGCTTGTTACGAACTTGAAAAACGAAATACCGATTAATATGAATTCTGACAGTTACTAGATTCCTAGAAAATTTCTACCCTATTCTAGGAGACCTAAACGAGTAATCACTGCTGCGGAAACGTTCCTCCCATAACACTAGACAAGATAACAATGTGGCGTAACAACGTGACGCAATTATTATATTCTCGTTTACCTGCGCCTTATTTAAATATGCTAACTGATTCTTTTCCCCTATTAGTTCGATTCTAATCTGGAAGATTTTGGCGGACCCTATCGAGGATTTTCGTCGCTAGTCTTAAAGCTTCATTGGCCAGGGCGGCTGTGTATACATCATTAGGAATCTCGGGGTAATTGATTCTGTCAGGGTAACGCATGCGTGTTGAATCCTCAACACAACTTTCCAGATCGTTCGCGACGTTTGTCAATTCCGGGTCGCCCAAATAGCTGGCATTTTTAGAAAGATTATGCACACGTGTCTTAAAGGCATCATCCGCATACTGTGCAGCCTTCAGTGCTTTCTCTGCGGCCTAACAATAAAAATGACAGCAACAACATTTAAAAGTTAACTAACTGTCGGCAAAATTATATCATCAGCGGTGTTTTCTGAGGAGAGTAACTTTTGGTTTGGGATTTACTCATAAAACAAGATTAAACGATTAAGCAGTGTACCTGGTGAGACTTGAAACACGCCCACTCGTAGGAAGGAGTTTCTACCGCCAAATCGTGTTTAACTGCCCTTAGGTCGGCTTCCGCTTGTCTAAACCAACGTCGTGCCTGACCTGGTTGAGGATTCTTCTTGCAAAAACTTGGAGGAATTCCCGCCTTAAAATTGTGAGTCGTTGAGGTTTCCCGAGATCCATATTTTTTGTCAAATGCCGCCCTGTATTCCTGGCGTCGTGTATGATGCAGTTTCGCACGCTTTGTCCAGACATTATAGAAGAGTTTGTAGCTGCTCACTTGGTTGCACGTAGTTTCACCGCTGTCCAACTTTCCAATTTCATTTTGAAGATGCTGGATGACTTCATTGTAGAGCCCGGCGTCTCCAAGGTTCTTTTCAGGATGCCACTGAAGAAACAAACGCTTTATAATCTTTATTCTTCTTTTCTCAGGAAGATTCCATGCAACTTTAAGAACTTTAGCAATTCTGATTAAAACTTCTTTTTTGCTTGCTTCTGAAGTGGGCCTTTCTTGGTTTCCCGAATGAGTTTGAAGGCTGTGAAATTTATACAAATCTGTAGAGTCGGCGACTTGCAGTTGTTTTTCATGTCCAACATTGACTTTGTAACGTTTTGTGTAGATACTTGCATTTTCCTGGCTATTAATTTCTTCAACTATGATGGCATATATGAAGGTAGCTTCTTCGTTCTTCTCTTCTAGACTGGGATCCTCCAGTTCGAATCCAACATACTCTCCGGGAAAAAAATCTTCAAAGCCTTCGTTCAACAAATGATGATCCTCAATCGGAATGAAATCCCCTGGATCAGGTAAAAGATCACTCAGCGACGGATCGTATGAGTCATCCTGTCGGATACTCATGTGGTCCAGGATTGACCATATCTTGTGGGGCTTCGTGCGCAACAACTCTGGTATAAACATAACATTCTCCCGCAACAGTCCCTCACACGCCTCAGAGATCACTTGCGTCAGGGTGAGTGACATTTGGGTATCGGTATTTTCTGCCTCGGCATTAACATAGACCTTCCAAACATCTCTACCTCCTTCTGAGACCTTTTCTAAAAAATGTGGAACCTCTGCTTCACTACCAGGGATAATATCTCCCTCACACTCTAACTGGGTCACAATTCCGTTCAGTCCGAGGAACTCAATACTGCGAAGTGTGCTCTTAAGGCGAGAAGAAGCACTTTCATCCAAGGTTCTGCCGTCTTGGTTTGCGTGACGAATTAACCTCAGAATTCCACGAAAGAACTGTTCTGAGCACAGCTGTTTTTTTAAGGAATCCGCCACGGCAACATGGGTAACCAGACTGCCACTTTCCAGGGAAGTAACCAATTTTTCCTGTACAACTTTAGATAGAAACTGCGGCCTTAAGCTATCTGGCAGGCACAAAATGTAGTCCTTGTAGTTCATCGAAGAAGGGCATTGTAGCTCTACCATCTTTAGGTCCACCACCAACAGTTGCTCGTACTTCTCAAGCCTACACCGATAGTGTGGAGCGTCATCGAATATTAAATCAGTAGACTTGTGCAGGTTGTCGAAGGAGCATCTGTTTACAGAATAAACTGCCGGTAAGTACAAGTTTTGGCACTCAATTTTCTCGTCGGGATGCTGTTTTAACCTTTCGAAAAAACCTCGAACTGCTTTCAAACTGCTTGTGATCTGATTTGGATTCAGCTTCATCGACCGGACGTGATCGTGTAACATTTCCAAGACCATAGCATAGTGGGTAGCTCTAACATCTTTAGAGCATCCGAGGTGCAAAAAGAGCCTGTGGAAATGTCCGATTTCAAGAGGTACTCGATAAAGAAAGGGTGTTATCTCAAGATCTTCAGACCCTTGGAGAACTACTTGTTTGCATTTCACAAACCTTGCTCCCCTTTCAACTAAAATGCAAGGTATGTCCCGAAGGCCACTATGGACAGCAATGCCTTGGGTAACTTTCTGATCCAAAAATGCGTAAATCTTTCTCATGACAGACGTTCTTGCCACAACCTGACCTTCCGGAAAATTGCTAGCATTTTCTACAGCACCTTGTTGAACAATATTGATGCAGTGGGAAAATACCATTTGCAATGTTGGCTCAACCAAAACTCTTAGATGCGAAAGAATGGTACTGACAGAATCTTCTCTTGTCAAGTTCGACGGTTCCCTAGGATCTGCCCACTTTGGAAGTAGATACGCTGTCGTCCACACGGTTTCGATGTGGTTGTAAAGGACAGAGTCTTTAAATGAAATAAACGGATTTCGGTCATCGTTCTGTGCACCACACGGTGTATGTAGCTTTTTAAGGTCCTCGGGAATTGGATCTGAAACCACAAAAGGAATATCACAAACTGCTTGCAGGAGTCCATCCGATGTTTTTGAGCGCTTGAAAAGGCTGGAAACTAGTAGCTTTGATTTTTCGACTGTCTTCAATGTGCGATGCATCTTTGCTTCCCGTGCAACGTCTTTAGCAAAGCTGATGAAATGTTCCCCAGAAACTTCATTAATCATACCGATCACTTTCATAAAAGGTAACCATTCTAGGTGATTGAAAGGTTCGGGTGGAAACATTTCTTCTGGTAGCATGGCTCTGAACACTTCATTCCTTGGGTCAAAGAAAAAAGACGCCATTCTTAGTGTGCCCTCGAGGGTGGTTATGATTGCCGTATTCATCAAGCATCTCAGTAATCTCTCCTTCTCTTTCTCTTCTAGAAAATGCTTCAACAACGAGTCTCGAAGATACAGGAGATGTTTCGTTCGTGCCTCCTTGCTTAAGATCTCAAAATTAGTCAAGATAAACTGACAATATATATCCACCGTCGTGATACAATCAAACGCCAGAAACTCATATAAATTGAGGAGATCTGAGACATGCTCGAGAAACAATACGTCGACCTTCTCCTCCAGACTGGTCATCTCCTCCCTAGGTATTTTATCTGGTAAAACGCAAACTTTCTGGTTATCAAGGCTGACAAGACGATTGTGCGTAGCAGGATAAAAGGGGAGCTTTCTTAAAACAGTCTTAGATGACTCTAATTCTTCTCTAGACAACGTTCCCTTAAGGCTTTCAACACTCTGGCTAAAATAACGGAGAACAATCTTGCACCCTGAAGCATCCAGTTTTCCTTGTAACGCATGAGGCTTTCTTGTCATCATTTGAGCCAGTGAAGCAATGATAGATTTGGGTTTCTCAGGGGACGCCACGAGATGCCGTGCAAGATAATAGGAACTCAGGAATGAATTAGGCGCAGACGAAGCACAAAGCACCGTATTATTCATCTCAGGCAGACCCAGATCTCTAAGAGCTGAAAATAGTGGAACACCTTTATACATCTCATTGGAGTCAAGAACAGTTCCCGCTAATTTCAAGGGCACTAAATATTCTCCTTTGGCCAGAAATGGATCAGAGAGGTCGATGTTGGAAGGTTTTTCGGTTGCAGGGAGAATTTTACAGCTATACATTTTCGTAGGTACTGACAGCATGCTTGCTTGCAAACTTGATAACTGATTACATATCAGTGTTTCTCCAAGGAAGCTCCAAACTCTGGTAACCCAGGGTCTACCTGGTTGTGTTGGATTTTCTGGATCCCACTGAAGATAATAATCGGACTGATTAAACAAAACTGGATAGGATCTAGGCAAAAATTCCACGAAAGCATTCACATCAAAACGTCGGAAAACACGTGCTTCAAGACTTGCTGGGTTACTGAAAATGCTACTTCTTATTTTCTCGTGAACAAACATCTCTTCAGAATTTGGCAAAATGTCGTGGTATCGGGACAAAAATTTCTGATTACTCTTGTCAAACGTTCGGAGCACGTTGTCTTGAGTTAACAGCAAGGGAAGACCATGTAAATCACGGAGAAAATGATCTTGAGACTTGCAATACGCAAGCACAAGTGAAACGGTGGCAGCATTCTCTAAAGGTGTCTCACCGACATCGACTGGAACAGAGCGAAGGATACAATGGGAATCTTGAGAGTCGTACTTCTTAAAGAAATTTATAACCGAAGAAGGCGACACATAGTAAGTTCTTACACCAGATCTGTTGAATGCTTCGCAGATTGAAGCGGAAAGGTTCAGTAGGTTAAATCCCGTTTGGATGAGGATTTTTGCGAGATGATGCTTTCCTGGTGTCCTGTCTTTCCCAGGACTTCCATCAGTACCAATATTGTTAAAGAATGCCTGATCATTTCCAGTACCAGTAGGAGGAAGCCATGTCACCTGGATTTGACGAACATGGGCAGCGTTTCGTGACCAGCAATTCACCACCGGAAGAAGCCGACATCGCTTTTCGTCCATTTTCTTATAAACGGACTTTACAAGTGTGTTCCAGTGAGAATCATGGCCATCAAACTTTGGAAACAACTTCTCGAAATCTTTGAATCTTTCAGCCAAATCTTGTTCACAACAACCCAGATTTTCTAATTCGCCTGGGGTGACTGGTAGTTGATAGAATCTCCTCACCTCGTCTAAAAGTGTTAGATAGCATGATGCTATCACATCACTTAGCAGGGCATTGTTCCAGTCACTTCGATAGCCGCTTGTCTCGTCCCACCACAAATTTCTTCTGGCCTCATGGTCCAAAGCAAAGTGCCCATTAATGTGAACTGGCAGGTTAGTTTCGATGGGGAGCGGAAGAAAGCAAAAAACTTTCTTTTTTCTCAGGGGTGTTACACTCGTAGAGTTCTTTTCCAAAAGGCATGCCACCCCACCTCGAGGAATGAGCCCCAGATCGTGGTTTTGGTAAGCGTAGGCTATGCTTAGTGGGACTGGTTTTTCAAAACCGAACTGCTGAACAACGAACCACTTCTCTTCCTTACCATAAGAGTCTCGCAATGTTTTGATGTAGGAGCACTTTTTAACCTCAGTGTTTAACAAAACACTTCTTTTCTGTTTAGTCGACTTTCCGGTCTGCAATAAATGGTTAACAAATTCATGTCGTTTTTGTTCATCCTCATGGGACATCACCACCTCCACTGAATATTTGCTCAAAATATCGCCGCTGTCCTCATCAATATCACATAAAGTTATCTTCTTAACATTATTAACAAAAACAAGGACTTCAAAGAGCTCTTTCTTCAGGGCTTCCATCATTTCTTTTAGTTCCTGCAAGGTGACTGGCTTTGTTGATAAACTGGAATCCTTTGCCATCTGTTGTGTTCGAAGAGGAAATCGAAACATAGTTGAATCTTCAAATGGTTGGAAGTGTTCTTCGAGGTAGCAGGAAAACACGTCGGGAAAAAGGTTCCTGAGCTCCTTTGTTTTTTTGTACATTCTTCCAGGTTCTTGAGGGTTCGCTCCGGGGACGTAATGGCAGTTTGGATCAAATGCACATAAGACGTCACCAATTTCTTCTCCAGTAGATATAAATGAAGGTACATCTGTTAAATGATAGACGGCATTGAAACCAACTCCATACTGGCCGGTTTTGTTTGGATCGTCCCCCTTGCTTCCTTCTCCAAGATTTTGTATACCTACAAGGTCAGCTTCTGTGAAAGGCTTGTTGTTATACACACATAACGCAGGGCCCTGTAATGGTTCCCAGCACTTCTCAAATACTCGAATTTTGGAATGGCTTCGTGGATCCACAACAAAGCAAATCTCAGTTGCTTGAGCGTCATCAGCATTCTGGAGAAGTTCTTTTAATAGTTCTTTCCCACAAGGGTAGGCATCCAAAATCCGTTTTAAGCGGTTTTCCAGTTTCTCTCGTTGTCCAAAAGAGATTCCATAGGCGTGATGTCGCAAGGCCTCTGCTCGTCGTGTTTTTACCCCTAGGCGGTAACATTTTAACGTTGGAATTCCAGGATTGACGTATTGGACATCAGTGTTTCCCAAAATCCAGGGGCAATCGTTAATACAAAGTTCACTTACACGTTTCATTACTCCGAAAGCATCCGGTAGATAAAGGAATTCAGGTGCTACAGGTTCGTGATCTTCACCCAGCGATTTTTCCAACTGAATTGCCAGGTTGATTGCAATGTGAAGTGTCTCCTTGTCGAGAACTTCATCTTGAAAGTTTTCTTTAATCTTCCTTAAAGCATTCATAAAATCGTCTGCCTGGAAAGTTTCTCTAACGCCAGCTACCTTCATCAACATCGGGTATCGCCAGGCCAAATCTTCCGGAATCTTGTACAGGTATGGAGAACAATCGACGGGTAGGTTGAAAGCAACTTTCTTTGCAGGTAAAAACTTATTTCCGACAAGAATGAAGTCTGTGTCTTGAGAAAAACTGGCTATTCTGGTTTTACTGCTGCCAAGAGCTTCCTGAAGAAATTTGTAGCATTGGGTACAGGTATTTCTTATCTCTTCATACTCAGCATCATTCAGTTCGCTTTCTGTACAAATGGCCTTGGTTATTTGTTCAAGTACATGCTCTATTGTGGGTCGTTTGCCTTTTAAGTCCAAAAAGGTTTTGGCGTTTTCTGAAATATACCCTCCTATTATTGGCTCACTGCAGCATAAAAGATACATGTGTTCAGGTAAAAAGCCCTCTATCGCAGATACGAACACTTGATTTTTTCCACTTTTAGTATCACTTCCTTTCCAAGTGAGAGGAAACGACTGGGGTTTCTTGAGAACTGGCAAAAATTTCGCCTTCAGAATTCGAGAGTAATCTTGAGGCATAGGTGGAGGATTTCCGTCACGACTGAGTTTCTTCTCTAAGAAAGCGATCAGGTTCTCGGCTCTTTCATTTGCTGCATCAGTGGAACTTTGATTCAGGATGTTGATGCTCTCTGCCCGTTCTGCGATTTCAGACCAGGAGAGGTTATCCGTCGCCATTCCAAGCTGCTGGAGTTTAAAAAGCCGTGAGGGGTGAAGAAAAGTTTGTTCACTGCCTTGTGGAAACCTTTCATCTAACGGGGAAAACAACAATGCAGCATCTCCGTTTGGACTTATGAGCTGGTTAGGGCATTTGAGTATTTGACCATGCGGAGTTGCTGGAATGCAGGCATGACCCTTAATCAGCTCGTCAAGACCCTCATTCATTTTATCCAGCGCGTACATGAGCAGCCTGTCTCTAAACTGAGGCGGTACAGAACCAATGTTGGGGAAAAACAGGTCGGAAAAGAACCTGTTCTCGTCATATCGTTTGGAACAAATCACTTCTTCGTACCCATAGTTTTCAAACGATTTGTACACATCAAAGGGAAGATCGATCACGGCTATGTCCTTAGAAACCAACATCTGAAATACTTCGAAAGAAATGTCACCGACTTCAGAATCTTTGCGAAACTGGGGATCAAGAAAGACGACGTCATGGATGCTGACCCATTTTTCTCCATCGGAGAAAAGGGAACTAATACTACAAGCAAGGTGATAATAGAGTGATCTCGCGAGAGGCTCACAGGCCTTTTCCACTTTACAAGACGTAGGCCACAGCGAATGAAACTGGTATTTGCTCCCGGACATTTGAGTACTAAATGACTTAACGTCTTCCAGAAGGTCTAGGTACGCTGCGCAAACTGAATCTTGGAATAGAATATTGTTCCAGTCTGCTCCAACGCAGGCTTTGTCATCGTTTGTTTTCTCTTTCAAAGTTCGTCTGTTTGAGGCTACTGCAAAAGCACCATTAACGTGTAAAGGAAGACCACTGTAGATTGGTAGTGGAAGATAGCAAAACAGGGTTCCTTTAAAATCTGAAGGACAAAGAGAGCCTGAAACAGAGCCATTGTCAAGGGACAGTCGAACAGCAACTCCTGCAGAAGGAATAAGACCTTTTTTACCCCGGGAGAACTTCAGAGCTTCGCCTTTGCCCATCGAAGAGGCGACAAGCCAAGTCTCAACGCCAGATGGTAGCGTACTAGTGTCTTGAAAGAAAGGGCGTCCATCCTCCGTCATGTTGTTCTGGATGTCAAGGATTATCCCTGACCTACCCAAAATGGCACTGGGAGTTTCTGCTTCTTCCACCAATTTTGTTGCTGCCTTAAGAAAGTTACATTGCTCCAGACAGCGTTTATCTTCTCTCCCAAGATTGCTTGCAGTAGGAGGAAGGTCGACTTGCATAGACAATTTCCGTATGATCCCTCCTTGCCTTAATGACTTTGTTACTTCAAACATCAGTGTAGGTTGTGCAGCATCTGTCGCCTCTTTAGACAAATGAGAAACACTGACTCGACGGACATTCTGCGTAAAGAGTAATAGCGATCCTGCCCCTTTCATAAAAAGCTGCAAAAGTTCTTTCACTTGCTTTCCGTCATAAACAAGTTTTTTTACTTCGCTCTTTATAGCCTGATTTTCGGTACGTAGAGGAAAGCGAAACAGAGTTCCATGGAATGAGTTGTCTTCATTTTTCAGAGAAAGATCGCAACCAAAGATACCATTGAACGGCTTAAACTGATGGGGAAAATTCTTTAGCTTCTTGGCGTTTTTGTTAGTGTTGAGCCTTATACCTGGCTTGTTTTTGTTCCTTATTGCTTTTCCGAGATGAAAAGTGTTAGGATCAAAGATAACAAAGTAGTTTCGGCTTACTAACATGGGAACGTCTGTCAGATTGTACACTGCATTGAAACCAAGTCCAAATTTTCCAATCTTTTCTGTGTCTTCTTCTTTTGTCGCTCCATTTAACTTTGTCAGATTTTCAAAGTCTTTGTCTTCAAATAAAGCATCGTTGTAAACCCACAAAGCGGGACCCTGGCACTCTTTCATTCCTTCGTCAAACAAAAGGTCCATTGCATCTTCATTAGTTCTTTCATCGTACAAGAACCTGACCTCAGTTGCACCCGCGTCATCTGCATTTTGAATAAGTTCTTTCGGTATTGCAAATCCATCGGTGTAATCCTCCAACAGTGTCCTGAGTCGACTAGTCAGTTTCTCCTCCTGTCCACACTCTTCCCCAATTCCGAGCTCATCAGGATCCAGCAAGCTGTTCTGTAGCGTTCGAACTTTGAAAAATTCCGCAGTGCTATAAGGGACGTTTTGGTGTAACAGTAAATAATCCGTGTTTTCATCATCACACAATGGTCGCGACCCTTTCTTGGAATACACGCATTTTTCCCCTTGCGCTAGTTTGACGTAAGTATCGTTTTCTACGAATGTTGGAAGCAAAACTTGCTGGAGAAGTTCTGATGATAACTCTCCACCGCCTTCAGATTGCACCTTATTCAAAATGTTAATAGACAACTGTAAATCTCTTTCCACGTCTTTAGGATCAAACTGTTGCTCCTCAAAATCTTCATACTTCTGTTTAATCAATTTAAGTACAGAAAGCAAGCATAACACATCACACTGCTCTTGCATGCCAAATTTGCAAAACAATTCAGAGTAGGCATTCATCTCTGTAGGAAGGGATGCAATGTAAGGCGAGAGGTCAATAGAAGGCTTTCCTGCAAGCACAGCATTTGGAAAGGAAAAGCCGTCTCCATTCCAAATCCATCTTGAGCTCTTGATTCCATCCAACGCTTGTTCCACGTGAGTCTCATCTGTCCTAAGAAGGAAAGAGTAAATTTCGCCCACCATTAACATATACTGTGGCTTTTCATCCTTTCTGTAACAATCGATCAAGATTTTGAAATGCTCCACAACGTCCAGTGCACGGGGACTCTTGTCCCAACCAAGATGTTTGGCTACTTCACTTGATGAATCAACTGGAACAACAGGCCTTATTGCTCCAATTAAGGACGCTTTATCTTTGGTCTCTACCTCCGTGGGCTTGAAGAAATAAGCTTTTGTTTCATTTTCTCCGTAGAAAGGAAGGCTACTGGGAAAATTAGGGGGCTTTACTAGCACTGGCGATATCCAAGGGACATCTTGAAGCTTTATTCCCAGCGACACTCCAGAGACGTTCTCCTTAAGCTTCTTTGGATGTCTGCACAGATAACTCAAAATTGCTTTCGACTTCCTCTCTGCCTCTGCCTGTGTTACAATGTCAGCGACCTTCGTGGCACTTTTGTAGAGGTCATAAGCTGTGATATCTTCCTCACTCTTCATGCCAAGTTTCTCTAGATGTCTAAGGACTTCAGGAGCAGTATACTGCGAGACGGGAAAAACATCTTCGCCAGCAAAAATTTCCCTAAGTTTGCCTTTTCTGGGATCGAAGAGTTCCATAGCTGAAACCCGTCCTTCACTGTTAGTTGAGACAAATTTCAAAGTTTTCATCTTCTCTACTAGCCTTGCATCGGTGTCAATATGACCTATCACAAACATCATCACGTTGTCAATCTCGTGTTCAACATAGCTTTCTCCTTTGACATCTGGAATTATTCGCTCGCACAAAAATTCTGTCAGCGTCGGTATTTGGATGTCTAATAAGCGCGCCAAAGCCAGAGAGTCGGGCTCTTTAACATCAATAAAGTCTCCGCGGGGTGTGAATGGTAGAGCTTCTTTTGGTAAGGCACCTAGCCCCTGCTTTTTGGACACGAAGTCCTGAGACAGAGTCTCGAAAAGTGGAAGGCAGGAAAGATACTCCTTCTCTTTAAAAGACAAGGATGATGGCACTTTAGCAATTAATTTTCTTAAGGAACGCCTGTGATTATCTCCAACGTCGCTCAGAATAGCCGAGTGCAGGCCTTCCCCCATCACGCTGGAAGAAGACAACAACGCCTGCAGAATACCCTTGACAGATGGTGGGTGAACAAATTTATCTATTCCAGGATGGCTTTTCAGAAAATGTGGGCAATTTTTCATTATTATAACACCCAAGGCCTTTAACACGTGACACAAAGAGGTGTCAAGGATATCATTATTTTCACTCAGCTTGCTCTCAACAATTTTTGACGGGGTTGTCATCTTTGTCAATTCTATCGGGTGGCGCGAGAGGTCAAGTGGAATCAAAGGAAGGTTCTTAAGTTTACAGAGATCTTTTTCAAATTGTTCTCGAAGGTAGTCCCACACGTGCTTAAGCCAGTTCTTCGTGGGATGATGGTACCTCTTATCATCGGGATACCATTGAACCATATCTTTTCCTTCCCATTCAGACGGCAGGGCCTCGCGAAGTAACTCTGGCATATAATCTTTACAAAGACTCCCCAGCTGAGTGCATCCTAAATAAAAAATAAAGTAAACAATAGACTCTCATTTCCTGTTAACCTCCAATTAAAATGAGGATCCTGCAAGCAACTCAAGCAAAACATGTTTCTAGTGACAGGGTATTGGAAACTTCCGAAAGGGTTACGAGCCAAGAAAGCAAATAACAATCTGGAAAATTCCTGTCAAAATTCCGATGAAATTGTTGTCTTTGGTTTTGATCAGCTTAAGGCGGCTGAGAATGTTTCGCTGGATGGAAATTAAAGCTTGTTTGCTTAGCGACACTTCAAGGAGATAAGTACGAATGTTTCTCCTGACAGCTGTAACCACTGTGGCTAGCTTCGACTGCGGTCATTTGTGTGTTGAATAATTTATTTATTTAATTTATTAAGCAGAAGAACTAAATGCGGAGAAGGTTATCATAACAACCTAAATACGTGACTTATGCTGTTGCCAAAAAAAAGCCTGGAAAAATTCAGGCTAGGCGGGATTGGAACCCTGAGCCCTGCGATACCTGTGCAGCGCTAGCAAGCCGACTGGGAGATGGTCATTAAATTGTTTCGTAACATACTCGGGAAAGATTAAGAAGAAAATGATAATACATGAGTTTTATATATTTGAACTGCATGATGAAAATATAAATGCGGAGAAGATCATCGCAGTTCTAAAAATACTCAACTTATGCTAAAGCAAGAAATGAAGCACGAGATGGAAAATTGTATTTATTCATTCGGTAGAATATCTACTCCAATTCTTAAATTTGCTTTAGTCTTTCACAGAGAGTTACTCCTTCAGTTACTCGCACGTCATATCAAGGAATTTCGTAATAAACATACCTTTCTCTGCAACTGCTTCTAGGCTTCTAAACAGATGTTCGTCAACGTCGTGATCTAAAAAGCGATGTCCTAGGCCTGGCAAAAGCTGAACTTCTTGAGGATACTCACGTGAGCAGATAAAAATAGGTCTATCATTCTTTGAAAAAGATGTAAAACCTTGATTCGAAGTGGGTAATAACTCTAAACCAAGGAGTTCTTCAACGTTTGTGAATTGGCCGTTCAAGACGAATTTCAAAAGTAGCAACTTGTGCTTTCGATCAAGGCTCCTATAGCCGGTTGGGATATTTTTGAGCACTTTTCGCACCAGCGAGGGAGTGATCTCCATCTCTTGTGTGACAGATACGGCCTCCAGCACATGATCGGGCAGGCAGGCAACATTTTGATTGGCTTGAAGCAAAACTGTGACGAGAAGCTGCTTAAGTTCGCTGTCATGTTTGTGGACGGTGTCAAAGATGGCCTCCTCCGCCTTCAGCCACTGACCTCCACTGGCTGGAGTGTATACGAAGGGTTCACCACACATCAGCTGTAAAAATGGTCCCTGAAGTCTTTCCCAAGCTGGGTCAATAACTGCGTTATGTGGCCATGCTCTGAATGACAAATAATATAGAAGTTTCTTTGTAAAAATCAAGTAACTATAAAAACCATATTATAAGCAATAACGAGGTTTCTTTCCGACACCTAGTACGTAGCTCTGTTGACGTTTTTTCAGTTTTTTCTTCATAAAAAAATCATTCATTTACGAAAACACTGACGTGGTTGTTTTACATTTGATTCCATTTGGATCCGATTTTGTGTTATCTGTGGTTTAATATTGAGCGTGCAACAGGAAAAACAAGGATATGTTATTCTGGCGATGTTTGCAAGTTAGTTGAATCAAAAGCGTTTCTTGTTTTTATGGAGATTTACATTAACCATTTGGCGCCTGGAAATTTACCCGAAAAGCGCGTTTTGAAGCTAGTTGAGCCGTTTTTTCATCACCGTCGTGCTAAAAAGAACTAACCTTACCACAAAACCGCTTATAAGTCGTACACTTTGCGGCCTTCTGATCCAGATGCAAAACATTAGCTTGCGAAGTTCGGGCATGCGCAGAAAGTTTTTGGGTTTAAAAGTGTCACAGCAGTCTTCACTTTTACTTTTCGCCTTATCTCCTCCCCTCTCGTTTCGCTCTTCTTACTGGTTTTTTTCTTTCACTGGGCCTTACGTAGGCTTCATTTTGGTGGGAAAAGTTTTCGTGAAAGCTTTTAGGTTCTTAGGATTAGATTACAAGAAAGGCTAAGGTAGGCGGGTAATGGAAGACGATTTACATTGGAATTTTCAGGTCAATGTCACACGGTTTTTTGACTTTTTCTCCGGCCTCCTAGTTGACTCACTCGCCCTCATTCTGGTATGGTTTGAAAGATCTCTTCACCGTACACAAGTCAGCGGACAAGGCTGTCTGTGACCGTAATACTGATGGCGTCACAAGCGGTAGAAGGGAATTGGATCCTCACGAGCGTGGTTAAGTGCGCTTCCGCGCGAAAGGGTTAAAAGGAAAAAAAATTGTCTTTGAAATGGACACTTGAAATCCCCCCCAAAAAATCAATAAACACCTGTCATTCAAATGTGTTTTGCTTTTTTTTGTTTTTTTGTTACCATGTTCCTACCGAGGTCCTCAATCCCTTGATTGGCTTTGACGAAGTGCAAGTACTGGAAACGCCAGCTATTCACCTTGTCAACTAATGCCAACTAATTATTTTCTCTGTTTTAGTACAAACTAACTGTGCTACCTGTACACAATGTATTTAAATACCAGGTACGTACAAGCATGTTAAAGAACCCCTATAGGCAATAAGATTGTCAAGCCGAGGAAATTACTCCGAACTAAAGGAGGTCATGCCAACTTATACACAACCACATGCAAATAACATTGCAAGGTTATGAGAAAAAAATCACGATTAAAAAGGCCTTCCTGTGATTTAATAAGCAAAAATAAAACCTTACTTGTACACTGCATCGGGATTCATGTTGAAGTTGATAATGGCTTCCTTAATCATCGTCACATAGGCTTTTGGAAGAGCCTCTTCCATCAAACAGCAATTCCACAACAAGGACTTGTCAGTAAGTTTGCTTCGGTCATCTTGATCTTTGTTTGGTGTCTTGATGTGACGTCTGTTCTGAGTGAGGGCGAAGAATCCATTTACATGAACGGGCAAACCTGTCATGCTCTTTTTTTGCACAGGCAAAGGCAAAGCGCAAAACACGTGCCCCGCAACATCAGGCGTCGGGAGGTCCTTTGTTGGGGGAACCCCCATAGCAACGCCAACGGAGGGTAAATAGCTAAGTTCTTCATCCGTCAGAAGCGTCTTAAACTCGGATGAGAGCTCCCCACCACAGCAGTAGCTTGTGACAAGGAAGGAAAACTGTTGAATGTTGTTTTCCCGCACAACCGTCTCAATTGTGACTGGATACGTCACTGTGACAGGCTCAAGCATGTGTTTACCTGGTTCGATTTTTTCAAAGAACTCCTTCCTTTTCTTCCTAACTAACTCAAGGCTATCTTCACTGATTCTCGCTTGAAAGATTCTTTTTGGAATGGATTCTGTAATCTCTCGCGTGTAGAGCTCAATGGATTCCAGATTTCGAAGAAACAAAAGCACAAGGTGAGCATCGGCAACAAAACTCTCAAACAACCTTTCCATTTTTTCCTGCGAGTACAATGTCTCTGATAATTTGGACGGAGTGTTCCGTAAAGGGAAACGGAACAATGTCCCACAGTACTTTCCTTCAGAAAAGACCTTATCGTTACAATCAAATATTTCTTTGTAAGGACGAAACTGATCTTGTATACGCTCCATTTTTTCATGCTCATTTAGAGGCCAGCTGAACCCAGTTATTCGATATTTGTGATCACTCAAGTGCTCCAGTGGATCAATGAAACCTATCCGTGTGTTGCTGAGGATGCTCGGTAAATCTAAAAGCCAAGGAAAAATGCTTCAGATATATGCCTGTGTGCGTTATTGACCAAACGTGACGTCAACATAGCTGGATATTGCCAGAGAAACTTTTCGTGAAGTTGAGGTCAATGGAAAAGCAAAAACTAAACACGAGGCTAACATCCAGCCATCTTGGCCGAACATACTAGGCGAGTGATGGAGTGATAGATTTATTATATTCTCAAGAGAACTATTTCTGGCAGGGCCTAAGCGGAAAATCCTTAACGGGCAAAAGAGGCTTTATCTTAAACGCGTCCGGAACCAGCCAATGCAGGGTCATACAATGGGCTGGGGTATCCTTAGTAACAGATAGCCAATTAGTTAGTCTTTAGTCATTGCGAAGTTTCAGCGGTTTTTGATTTTTAGTATGTTTCTATTCTTGTTGTGGGCGATTCTAAGCTATTAGCTAATTTTCTAGTAACAAACAATAAATCATATTTATTAATTCTTAACATGGCCAATGATTCTCGAAATAAAAAGCTACACAAAAAAACGCTGAATATAACATTTAATGTAGACGATCAGATATACAGTGGAACCCCGATATAACGATATGCCAAGGAAGCAGCGGAATTAGATCGTTATATCGAGGTATCGTTATATCGGGAGATATTGCCGTAAAATAACCGAAAATATCGTTATATCAGGGTAAAAAGAACATGTACTTTTTTTACTACATATTGTTTAATTAAACTTGTAATGAGTATCAAATGACTAACAGATGTAGCTTTTCAAGCACGCAGCAATGTCCTCAAACAATTAGCAAAGCATTAGACGCTTTAGCGCTTTGGACAATTATTGGATTTTAGCGCTATATAAATAAAATTATTATTATTATTATTATTATTATTATTATTATTATTATTAGACGTTAGCAAGGTTACACAACAGTCTGCGGTATAAAACAAAACGAAACTTAAACATTTGAAGTTGCGACTGTAATCGTCTTTACTTTTCGCTGTTTGCGTGTTCATTATTTGTCTTTTTTAACTTTATTTGCAATCTTGATATCGCATCCTCCATCGCTGAAAGAGAGGAAAGGAATTCTCTCTCTCGTTCGCCCGAATCATCCAACGTAATAATAAAATCTCTAACTGCTTACTTTTTGTCACAAGAAGGAGTCAAAAATACCAAAACTGAAAGAAACGTTACAAATTACTGTACTCGATTACAGTAATGTTATTGTATTAAATACAATGTTTTGTTTAAATTGTATCTGTGTACCGATACTGTAATATCGTTATATCGGGGAAGATTCGCTCGGTGCGCTTAAAACTCATCGTTATATCGGGAATATCGTTATATCGAAGATCGTTATATCGGGGTTCTGTCCCATACATTTTACTGTAACTTTTGCCGGGACATAGCATATTTATCGTTATACCGGGGATATCGTTATATCGAGGATCGTTGTATCGGGGTTCCACTGTAAAAAGCGCGAATTGTTCCGTGCGTTGTACCTACCTGTCATGTGAAATACTGACTTGAAACCAAGGCCAAACCGACCAACTTTCATTGGATCTTTGACTTTGTTACTGTCACAGAGCATTCTAATCCCCCTCCAGTCGCCTTTGGTAAACTCGGCGTTATTGTAGGCATAAAGCGCTGGTCCCTGTTACGAAGCAGTTACAAGTTTGAACTGAAGGCACTATCCAACGATCAGTTTTACTAAACAAAAACCTGCCCAGTCGCGGGGAAAAGCACCACCAGATTCAGTGGCGCTCCCCGGCCACACCCAATCCCACAACCCATCAAAGACAGACAACAGCAATGGTGGCTGTCAGTCAGGTAAGACCCTGCAGATATTGTAAGATCCTGTTGCTTATCTCTCAGGAAACTGCAGAAAACACTGCACTCAATTCTTATCCACCTCTTTTTCAAAACTCACCTGAAACGTGGCAAGCTTTTCGTTGCGCAGTTTGTCCGTTCCATAGCTGTGTTTGTCATACAGAAATTTCACTTGGCTCGCACCAGCATCCTCAGCATTTTGAATGAGTTCCTTAAAAAATAAAATATGAACAACTTTTAACACGCATATTGAGCTCTAAAGGGATGATACTAGAAACAGGTTCAGCTGGTGTACCTTAACTAGGATAAATGCAGGATTGAGGTTAATATATCCAGGCTGTTTGTTAGCCCTGAACAGCAACAACGGGAGTGGGAGGGGTGCTGTTACCAGGATTACCCTCCTCCCTTAAACACCGGGGGTGACAAAAAATAAGCGTCAGTGAACGTAAGCAGAGATTTAAATGGTAAAAGGGATATATTTGTTCAGAAAGATCGGTTTTAAGACTTTTTAACTAAATGAATATTACCTTCAGTATCTGCCCATCATCAGGGTATTGATCTAGAATGGTCTTTAATTGTTGCAGGAGGGTTGGCTGAATCACGTTAAAATCAGCATCGTCTTCTACAACCACTATGGGGGCAAAAACATTGGAGGATTAGTGGAGGTGACCTTCAAACTCCTCTTGTCAAAGATAGAAGACAGCCAAACAGTGAGTTAACTTATCTTGTAGATGCAATCTTACTTACTCTGTTCATTCATTATACTCAGGTTACATCAACATATTGATTTCCCTGGTCTGAAAAAAAAAATTCTTACAGTTACAAGTCAATGATGATAAGAAAGGAAAGATAAAAGAAGGGAAGGGAGGAAGGAAATAAAAGAAGGTAAAAAAGAATTAAGGAGAGAAGCATGGAAGAAAGGATGGAGGTAGGGACCCTAATCCTAGTTTCTCAGCATTTCAAATGAAGCCAAAAAAAAATTACGCCGAAAATGCAGGAAATCTGTGCAAAGGTGGTAAGTGCCACATTTGCATACCTATTCAGTACACCGGGGTGTAAATAGGTATGCAAATGTGGCATTTACTACGTTGGCACGGATTTATTCCTCATTTTGCACAAATTTGCATCAGATTTGCGCTGAGCAAATTTGGTGCAAATCCATTTTTTCGTTAACTGGGAGACTATTGGAAATTTCATCAAACAAAGCGATTGCAACGGAACTCATTGTGTTAAACGCGAGAAAATATACTAGGAGTGTATAATATAATGGAGTACGTTAATTCCCTATCAAGAAGTGCTTAACACGAACAAGTTAATCATTACTTCTACAACTACTAGCAAGCAAACCAACAGAAATAGGATATACTTAGTAGATTGCAAATATATCATATACAATTTCATGGCTCTTCTGAATTTTTCTAATTAGTTTGCATTTGACTTCGTTTTGTCTGGCGTGGTCCAGTGACGTCTCAGGCACCAGAGACCACTCGTAGGGCGTTTCGATAAACACACATCCTTGTCTACACTAAATTCATTTTTATTGTTTTCTGAAGCTCGAAAATGCGACAAGGTTTAAAGGTTACACTGAAAATAAACGTTAGCACGAAAGGTTTTCTTCGAGATGCCAGTTTTGGAAAAGAACCCAAGCCAATCGGGCTTGAAATAAACACTTTAATTTCCGGAATTACCTAGAAACCTTTATTCCATCACTTGTGAAAATAGTTTCTGATTAAATATATTGACGATTTCGTGTTTAGCCACGCACAAAACTGGCAATATGTACGCTGCGAAGGCAGCAAACTGCGGATGCTAATTTCCGCATTACGGAAGCCAGGCCAAACTTAACGATAACAACGACAAACTCTCATGTACAGAGTTTCCCTTCCTTTGTATTTCTACTACAAAATTTTCCTTTTTATTTTTTACAGTGCACAGCGACCAAGTATAGCCAAAAATTGAAAAAATAACACACACCCGCAACATTTGCATCTATTCGAAGAACACGCTATCGGATCCACTTCAATCTAAAATTTGTTAACAAAAGTCTCTTTCTCTCAATTGCTACATCCTAAATTGCAAGCAAAAAACAGTAACAGAAGACACGTGTACATGTTGTGACATCTTTCTCGGAAAAGAGGATGTGTTTGAGCTTTTCAGTAGATCGATTGAACTTGACCATAGTTTATCCCTCGGCCGTATAATCGAGGGGAAAAGAAATCGACTGCTTTAAGAACATGTATATGATCAGCGATACATTTCACTTATCATATTCGCCGTAAACTTATCTTGCTATTTCGGGGGGTCTATCCTAACTTCTCTAAATTTCAGATCTTAATTTAGAACTTTTCTAATATTCTTCTCGTTTTTCTAGTCAATGTATTCAATACATGATACTTTGTCGTGTTCGCTTCGGAGACATTCTGCTAAATAGCAGTCGTCCCGCGAACAGGTTTCTCGGAAAACGGTACTCCAGGCAGAAGGTGAGTATTAATCAGTTACCGGAGGCCCTGCAACACTTGGATTCCACCAACCAAGACTACATTCAGCCTATTTTTAGCTTTAGAAAAAGTGTGACATACCTTTTTTGATAAACTCCGTTTTCGCTGGTTCACGAAGAAATAGAAGTAAATCATTCCCTGTCCACAATCTATTGCAAGTGAATCTTTCCCAGAATATTCACTTGGTTAATGATAGATGTCACGTGCGCAGATTTATCGGAATGAATCTAGTTCATTGCACCTGACCTGTACTGCGTCTTCATTGGCCTTCTAGGTCAATATATTTTCACTGACGAAACGCAAAATCGAAGTGGAGTCGATATTTTTATTAGCGACAACTCGAAAGGGGCGAGATTAATATAATTCAAATGAACAATCCTCGCAGTTGTGAACGCAATTTATACAATTGCGTAAGAACCCGAAAAAAAAAAAAAGATTCTCAGGACTTCAACGGGATTTGAACCCGTGACGTCGCGATATCGGTGCCACGCTCTAACTAAGCTATAAAGCCACTGATGTTGGGAGCCGGTCAATTATGTGTATTATATGTTTCCATGAAAGTTTTTTTTTTTGTTAATTTTAACCGCAAGGACTGTCACCAAATTAAATGTAACATTAAAATAATCACACGAAGCATTAAAAGAAGGTCCTTAAATAGCACAGCAAATACAAAAGGAGGCACTGATGGACAAACTTGAAGAAATTTAAAGAAACAGATTTCTAGGAATCGATCTGGTTCATTTCACCTGCACTGCGTCTTCCCAGGCTTTTTTCGGCCAGTGTATTTTGCGCTGACGCATCCGAAAAGAACGTCCGCTGGGAATCGAATACGAAAAGTCCGAGTGGTCAGTCGATATCTTTATGAGCGACAAATCGAAAGGAGCGACTTTAGTATAATTAACTTAAGTGGCTTCTCAGTCACATTTTTGTGAAAAAAAAAGGGTCTAACGCTATGTTTATGGTTTCAGTTCCTCTAAACTCGTGTCAGTGATAGAAACTTGATTTTCTGCACGGTTGTTGTGTAATCAATGTACATTACAGAGACTGTATATATACCTGGATTTTTGAAAACCGGGTTAGCAAAAATATCAACTCATTCTACTCGGCTTGGCAATTTAAAACAACAAAACTCATTCAAATGCCGATTAAAAGCCTTTATCTGACGCCGAGCAGTAAGTTAATGGTCCCTAGAAGTATTCCAACGGGTCCAAATTTAAAATGACGCAAATTTTAGAACATTTATTCCGTAAACTGACTTCGCGAAGTTTCAAAACGGTGTCATTTCAGTCTAGAAATTTTTAAGTTGAGTGAACTGCAGCGAAAGAGTGCCTGGTTGAGGCTTACATAACAACTTAAATAGTTAGCAAAACACTACTTTTTTCGCGGTCCGATAAACAACAGGATTCCGCATGGAATAGACAACAAACTGAATGAAACATAGTGCACAAATTATCACCTCCTTTTCTGCAAAAACCGGCCTATGGTGCAATGCCATTAGAGCCCGCTGAAACTAGACCTAGATCCAATTTTCCTGAGTCGAGAGTTGCTTTTCCACGGTACAATCAGCTAAGCTAAACACTGAAGAAACAATATTAATGGCTGGCACAGAATATTTTGGCGAAACCGCAGTTCAACCACGCGATCACATACCTGTCAACATCACACAGTCACACACTTTCGCGGCACTGATAAGACTGTCCACAACCACGCATAATCTTCTCACGTTTAACATAAGCGAAATATCATCGAATAACTCGGAAAAACTCAGCCTATTGCCAGATTTACACTACTACATGAGAAATTTCTGTAATTTGATTGGCTTAGAGCAGTGGAAAATTACAAACAAATGTGAAAATTACAAACCTTTTGCGGGTAGTAGTATAAACAAATAATAGCATGATTTGTACGTGACATTTGGCATAAATACCACGAGTGATATTTCAAAATTGTCTCAAATTTCACTCGCCTATCGGCTCGTAAAATTACGTATAACAATTTTGAAATATCACTCGTGGTATTTATGCCAAATATCACTAAAAATCATGCTATTACCTATACAAACACCTCTGGACGGCGGATCACCTTAGCCTTGTTTTCACAGTCATACTTTTTTCACGGTTTTCATAACTCCAGGTAGATATATTTTCTGCATAAATTCTTTGTTAAGGAAACTATTTCAATATTGTCATGGTAATTAAATTTTTAAAAAAAACACCCCTCACCGTTAGAACGTAATTTTTAATACACCAAATTGCCAATGCACGATACATATTAACCGGGCATAGAGGCTCGATTATCGTTCTTTTGTCATTTCGTGATGAATCGTACCTTTGTCCTTGAGGCACCACTTAAGCACGATGAAAGCACCATTTAAGAGAAAGACTAATGACACCTTAAGAACATGCAAAACGTACTTGTAAATTCAACTCGTGAAGTTGAAAATTAGTGCTTCGTTAAAACAAAACTGACTTTCATTCAAGCTAAAATTTCCAGTTTATTGTTACATTCAACTCTCTATAAGACGGACACCTTTGGGGCCGGCACTAAGTGTCCGTCTTAGAGAGGTGTCCGTCTTATAGAGAGTCAAATAAAAGGAGTAAAGAAAGGTAGGGACCAACTCTAAGTGTCCGTTTTATAGAGGTGTCAGTCTTATAGAGGTGTCCATTAAGAGAGAGTGGACTGTATTCATTTTTTCTCTTTTCAATACCATACTTTTTTCCTTAGATGATATATCGACGATTGTTTGAAAAAAGGCTCCATGAAGTACGGTTAACGCTCGATAAAGGCACCATAATGAAGGTACGATATATGCACCATCATTAAATAAATGGATTTCCGGCTCGATGCACGTTTATCGGCTTCTTTAACAATGCACAATGACAAAATTTGATCTATTTTGTTACTGCTGTGATCACCAACATTGGCAGTTAGCCGCTTTATATTCCGAAGTTCAATCTTCTTCATTCTTATAAAAGAGGATCTGAATTGAGTTAGCCGATAAACGACAAACGGCGAAGAATATATAACTGACTACCGACAAAAAGAGAAAAGAAATACCGACTACCGACGGGAAAAAAAAAATTTAGCAGACAACCGACATGGTCCAACATTGTAGGGATATTTGTATTAAAAAATAAATGGTATTTTTTTGGGTTTTTTATTTCCCTGTTTTTTAAAAGTATTTTGCTTGATTTGTTTCCAGCGCAGGGAAGATCTTTTAGTTAGCTTCTTCAGACAAGAGGTAAATCACTTTAATTAACTTCCAGTTTCGTTACTCATAGAATTTCCTGTCATTAAATTAGTATGCAAATTGTGTAAAATCCAAGTCGTGCAAGGTTCGATTTCCGCTTCTCTCCCGGTATGTATATATAGAGGAACGCCTATTTCGTATCTGCACCTCCATCAAAGCTCATTTCAGACCGTTCAAATGGTGCGCCTTTGTTTCTCCTCCTTTTCGAGAGAAATGCAGGATTCTCCGCACAGCGGGTAGCAATTGAGCCTACTAGACGTCAATTGCTGCAGTACTTTCACTGCGTGCTGTTTATCCATGCTCGAAACATGAGCAAAATTAGGCTAGGACGTCGCAATCGAGCGCCACCGCAGCTGTGTTCCATTGAACATAGAAAATTATAAGGGAGGCAGCCTGCATAGCTGCCGGGTTTTTTGTTTTTGTTTTTGTTTTTTTTTTTCATTTGTGGGTCGTATAAAAGTAAGAGATTCAGCAGTGGGAAAGCTGAACCAAGGAAGAAAAAGAAAACGATGGGGGGGGGGGGGGGGGGGGGGGGGGGGGGGGGGGGGGGGGGGGGGGGGGGGGGGGGGGGGGGGGGGGGGGGGGGGGGGGGGGGGGGGGGGGGGGGGGGGGGGGGGGGGGGGGGGGGGGGGGGGGGGGGGGGGGGGGGGGGGGGGGGGGGGGGGGGGGGGGGGGGGGGGGGGGGGGGGGGGGGGGGGGGGGGGGGGGGGGGGGGGGGGGGGGGGGGGGGGGGGGGGGGGGGGGGGGGGGGGGGGGGGGGGGGGGGGGGGGGGGGGGGGGGGGGGGGGGGGGGGGGGGGGGGGGGGGGGGGGGGGGGGGGGGGGGGGGGGGGGGGGGGGGGGGGGGGGGGGGGGGGGGGGGGGGGGGGGGGGGGGGGGGGGGGGGGGGGGGGGGGGGGGGGGGGGGGGGGGGGGGGGGGGGGGGGGGGGGGGGGGGGGGGGGGGGGGGGGGGGGGGGGGGGGGGGGGGGGGGGGGGGGGGGGGGGGGGGGGGGGGGGGGGGGGGGGGGGGGGGGGGGGGGGGGGGGGGGGGGGGGGGGGGGGGGGGGGGGGGGGGGGGGGGGGGGGGGGGGGGGGGGGGGGGGGGGGGGGGGGGGGGGGGGGGGGGGGGGGGGGGGGGGGGGGGGGGGGGGGGGGGGGGGGGGGGGGGGGGGGGGGGGGGGGGGGGGGGGGGGGGGGGGGGGGGGGGGGGGGGGGGGGGGGGGGGGGGGGGGGGGGGGGGGGGGGGGGGGGGGGGGGGGGGGGGGGGGGGGGGGGGGGGGGGGGGGGGGGGGGGGGGGGGGGGGGGGGGGGGGGGGGGGGGGGGGGGGGGGGGGGGGGGGGGGGGGGGGGGGGGGGGGGGGGGGGGGGGGGGGGGGGGGGGGGGGGGGGGGGGGGGGGGGGGGGGGGGGGGGGGGGGGGGGGGGGGGGGGGGGGGGGGGGGGGGGGGGGGGGGGGGGGGGGGGGGGGGGGGGGGGGGGGGGGGGGGGGGGGGGGGGGGGGGGGGGGGGGGGGGGGGGGGGGGGGGGGGGGGGGGGGGGGGGGGGGGGGGGGGGGGGGGGGGGGGGGGGGGGGGGGGGGGGGGGGGGGGGGGGGGGGGGGGGGGGGGGGGGGGGGGGGGGGGGGGGGGGGGGGGGGGGGGGGGGGGGGGGGGGGGGGGGGGGGGGGGGGGGGGGGGGGGGGGGGGGGGGGGGGGGGGGGGGGGGGGGGGGGGGGGGGGGGGGGGGGGGGGGGGGGGGGGGGGGGGGGGGGGGGGGGGGGGGGGGGGGGGGGGGGGGGGGGGGGGGGGGGGGGGGGGGGGGGGGGGGGGGGGGGGGGGGGGGGGGGGGGGGGGGGGGGGGGGGGGGGGGGGGGGGGGGGGGGGGGGGGGGGGGGGGGGGGGGGGGGGGGGGGGGGGGGGGGGGGGGGGGGGGGGGGGGGGGGGGGGGGGGGGGGGGGGGGGGGGGGGGGGGGGGGGGGGGGGGGGGGGGGGGGGGGGGGGGGGGGGGGGGGGGGGGGGGGGGGGGGGGGGGGGGGGGGGGGGGGGGGGGGGGGGGGGGGGGGGGGGGGGGGGGGGGGGGGGGGGGGGGGGGGGGGGGGGGGGGGGGGGGGGGGGGGGGGGGGGGGGGGGGGGGGGGGGGGGGGGGGGGGGGGGGGGGGGGGGGGGGGGGGGGGGGGGGGGGGGGGGGGGGGGGGGGGGGGGGGGGGGGGGGGGGGGGGGGGGGGGGGGGGGGGGGGGGGGGGGGGGGGGGGGGGGGGGGGGGGGGGGGGGGGGGGGGGGGGGGGGGGGGGGGGGGGGGGGGGGGGGGGGGGGGGGGGGGGGGGGGGGGGGGGGGGGGGGGGGGGGGGGGGGGGGGGGGGGGGGGGGGGGGGGGGGGGGGGGGGGGGGGGGGGGGGGGGGGGGGGGGGGGGGGGGGGGGGGGGGGGGGGGGGGGGGGGGGGGGGGGGGGGGGGGGGGGGGGGGGGGGGGGGGGGGGGGGGGGGGGGGGGGGGGGGGGGGGGGGGGGGGGGGGGGGGGGGGGGGGGGGGGGGGGGGGGGGGGGGGGGGGGGGGGGGGGGGGGGGGGGGGGGGGGGGGGGGGGGGGGGGGGGGGGGGGGGGGGGGGGGGGGGGGGGGGGGGGGGGGGGGGGGGGGGGGGGGGGGGGGGGGGGGGGGGGGGGGGGGGGGGGGGGGGGGGGGGGGGGGGGGGGGGGGGGGGGGGGGGGGGGGGGGGGGGGGGGGGGGGGGGGGGGGGGGGGGGGGGGGGGGGGGGGGGGGGGGGGGGGGGGGGGGGGGGGGGGGGGGGGGGGGGGGGGGGGGGGGGGGGGGGGGGGGGGGGGGGGGGGGGGGGGGGGGGGGGGGGGGGGGGGGGGGGGGGGGGGGGGGGGGGGGGGGGGGGGGGGGGGGGGGGGGGGGGGGGGGGGGGGGGGGGGGGGGGGGGGGGGGGGGGGGGGGGGGGGGGGGGGGGGGGGGGGGGGGGGGGGGGGGGGGGGGGGGGGGGGGGGGGGGGGGGGGGGGGGGGGGGGGGGGGGGGGGGGGGGGGGGGGGGGGGGGGGGGGGGGGGGGGGGGG
>BOPM01001323.1:20285-35791 GCA_022179025.1 Porites australiensis
GGTTAGGCTTGCTCTTGTTCAGAGACTGAGCAACTGCGGAAGATGGTTTTTCATACGCTCCATGCACCAGAGCAAGACTGAATTAAACTATTTAGATTCAGCGCGAAATTTTGGTGGCCTAGATTTGTAGTCTAGTATGTACTTTATTAGTAAATCTGATTGCAATAGCTGGACAGTGGAAGAGAGAAGAGAAACTTCAGGGAATTTTTTTTGTTCTTACAGTTCATTCAAGGAAAAATAAAGATAAATATCAAAATGTTCCTTTAATGCTGACACTGATATGAGATGCCCGGCTGATCACATGTTGATAAGCCGTCGTTTATTTCTGATTACGTTTAATTTGAATATGTAAACATTTCAATGAAAGAACTGTTTGCTTTAGACGTGCATCTTCTTTTGTTCATAGCAAAAAATATAAGAAAAATTACAAAACTATAAACGAGAATTGAATGAAGTCTGAAATAATCTACTTTTGCTTTAAATGGGAACGTTAAATATTCAGAATCCACCTTAAAAATCGCCAAAATGTGAGGATGTTTTGAAAATCCTTTTGTAAACGATACTAGTTTAGCTCCCAGACCTCTCCCGTCTTTGCACATGCGCAGACGTTATTCAGCTCTGTCATGAAATACTAGAAAACAAGTGTTTGAACGCGACGACAATGGCCACTCCATTTCTTACGCAATTTCCCGCCAAGAAAAACGCGGGTTGCACAAATGTATCGCACGATTTCCCGCCAAGAAAATATAACAGACACCTCCCCCCGACGGGCTGACATCTGATTCCCTTCCCTTCTCCCGCCCCCCAAAGAGTGTACTGGCTGGCGTACGCTGACGTCACAACCGAAATCTCCCGGATGGATGGTTTACCAAATTTTCTTAGCTATGGGGATCCGCTCGCGCGCGCGAGGGCGCCAGGAGCTGCGGTATAACTTTCCCAGTCCACACGTTAATAGCTCACTTCGTAAAAGAGTGATAGCCTGGGGCCCAAACTAAGCGCGGGCATTTATGAGATTATTTGGGGACCCAAATGTAAGAGAAACATAGCGGAAAACGAAGTGGAATGTTTCAACAGGGTTTAAAAAGCTCAAAATAGCAAAACGGAAGGTGGAATTGGAAAAAAAAACATGAAAATGTGAAGCTGAAGGAAGAAGATGTGCCTGGGGAAATTTAACCTCGAGAAAGAATGCACCGTGAAACAGCTCCAGAGATGGCTTCTTTGCCGTGGAGCCAAAACAACCGGAAAGAAAACGCAGCTCGGACAAAGGTAAGTACGCGCGGACTGGGAAGTTTCTGAAGTTATTTGTGCACAAAAAACACATGTCAATAACTTGCATGTCTCGTCATAATTCAAGGTAGCTGCTCGACATGTTCCCCCAAACTATCCCAAAAATGAGCGTGCGCTTAGTTTGGGTTCCAGGCTATCACTCTTTTAAGAAGTGCGCTATTGTGGGCGACAAGAGGAGCCAGCAATCGTAATCTCCAGGTTGTTGTTACGCATGCGTTGCCAGCATTCTTTTGGACTTCCACTAAGAATGAATGGAATGCACAGAACGCAATTTGATCACTCGTGATTGGACCGCTCGTGTCTTTGGTAGAGGACGTGTCGGCCTATGGTCGAAGATGCTCCTCGCTGCACGCGAGAAAAAACCCTCTGTTACCCAGGGTATTAATGACCGATGATGATTTGTTTTTAATTACTCCTTTTAACAGATGCTGACTTACGAAGATGCTAAAAGGAGGTAAGTTAGAGAAGCGAAACAGTAGTTTTATTACGGTGGCCGAGTGCAACAGCTTCACAATATACAACGAGGCTGTTTCTACAAGTAATAAGCCTATAGTTTTAAAATTGATCTCGTCTTCAGAATTGCTCCTTTTTCATAGAGAACCGCCTTCTCCGTAGAAATACGCCTTCTCCGTAGAAGTGAGCATCCTTCAAAGAAACACACTTTTTCCGTGGAACTAAACCTCTATCGCAGAAGTGAGAGTTTCCTTAAGAAATGAACCTCTTCCGTTAGAAATAAGTCCTCAACTCCTGTACCCCAACTCTCCCAACCAGTAATTTCAAGGTTACAACTATTTTATTACAATCCAGTAGTTAATGGGTTACAACCACCTCGCTGTGTTTATAAACCTGTAATTTGTAGGTTGGTAATCTCCGTTATACAAGTCACATAGGTCTGTGCCGCCCCAAAGGGTATGTGGGCCTTTTCGGCCCGAAAACGGGTATAGACCAGTTGGTCTGATCTGGAATAAGGCATAGTTTTCGAGGGAACTATAGGGGAAGTTCCAAATGGGTAAGAAAGAAACAAAAACATGCGCATTCGAAATGGATTTTAAGAAATTTCTTGTTAAAGTTCTAGTCTAAGTGATGATGATATATTTTCTGCTTATGCAGCAAAATAACATATTTTGGTCTAAAATAGGGCCAGGATTCGGAGAACAGGGCGGCACATCCCCACCAAGAACTCCCAGGATACCCCTCGGGGGCTATCCCTTCGTCGGAGCGAATCCTGTTGTCCCATCACAATATCAAAGACCTTGAACTTCGTCGAAAATATTTCAGTGCTAATCTTCTCTTCAACATTGTGCGATATGTGATGAAACACTGTCTCCTTTAGTGATGTAATGCTTTTTCATAATTTTCTCTTTTCCTCTGTAGCTCGGCTTGCTCAAGTACAGTAGAACAGTCACTCGACGAAGAATCCCATCTTTTAACAGAGGAAGATATTGATAAGTTATCAATCATTTACGAGTTTTACATATTTTGAGCAACAACAATTTGCCGTCTGTTCTCTTTGAATAGACTATTTGTTTTGCAGTGTGCATGGTCTGAATCGCTGTATTCTCCTTTTCGTGTGGTAATACATGGTGGACTGTCAAGTTCTGAACTATATAAAAGCTTATGTTCTCTGGGATTTCGTTCAGTTTTACTTGGAACATACCTGCCCATTTGAGGTGGGTTACAAACGAGTTGCCCTCGTTTGTAACGAGGGTGCCAACTCCACAACCCTTGACAGATGGGATATGGTTACTGCTAGAGTTTGCTACGTTTCTTTAATGGTTATTTTACATACAATAGTTCAAGTGTTACGAGACGGGGCCTACGATTTTCCTTCTTCATCTGAGAAGACCATAAATTTTAACTAATTGCAAAACCAGAGAAAAGGCAGCGCATTTTCCTCGGTTATCTCAATTGCGACCCTGAGGCAGGTGCGGCCGAGAACGCGGGCTTATCTCGCCCTAGTTACTCAAAAGGTGGATAGTGCTGTGCACTGAATAAATTACTATCCAGTGGTAAGGGACCGGTCATTATTTATCACCTGGGGGGTAGGATTTTGGGGGGGATCACTTGATTTTGGGGAGAAAAAAAGGGGGAATCAGTCGTAACTGAGAACCCAAAACGGGGGATCGCTAAAAACTTTGGAAGGATTTAGAGGGGGGACCACTCAAATTTGCTTGGAAAATGAAAACATGGGAAGGGGGATCGCAAATTAAAGTCATCAAAAGTTATAAGGGGGGATCACTTCAGTGAAGTAACATTCAAAGGGGGGATCGGCTAAATTTCACCTTGTTTAACCCAAATCCTCCCCCTCCCCCCAAAGGCGATAAATGATGACCGTTTCCTTAGTGCAATTGGATTTCAAAATACCCATCCATTGGATAATCACTTATCCGGTGGATAGCACCATCTGGCCTGTTCTAGGCGTTCAGATAGTGGAGTGCGGCGTGAAGGAGTCAAAGAGCAGGGGAAAAATAAGGAGGATGAGACGGGGGTAGGAGTGAACTCCTTCGTTCTTACCCCCTACCCCACCCCTTCGCTGTTTATCCTGCTAACATCTTTATGCGCCATTCACACAATCTGAACTCCAACAGGATGAGCGCTATCAAACGTTTGAATAACAGGAGCCAAATTTCTGCTTGCAAGTCCGCACATGTCATACCTTCTTTTAATCATTTTCTTTTAGCTTTCACGGCATGTCCCATCATCCACCTGGATACTGGTCTATAGTACAAATCAACATGGTATGAGCCTGAATATGCTCTATCATAGGCTGAGAGACGTGGAAACTCCTGTTCTATTGGTAGTAAAGGATCAAGAGGGATTTGTAAGTGAGCTCTATTTATATAGTGTCGTCTGGAACCGATTTTCGTGTCAATCATAACTATGACAAAATTTTCAAATCTGATTGCCTATCAACTGACGGTGTAATAGAACAGTACTGCCTAAGTAATTGGACAGTACGCGCCATCGCGCGCGCGCACTTAAATAGCTTTGTTTTCACTGCTAGCAGAAAACTATCGGAATTTCTTGTGATTAAACAAATCGGACTACGGCGTTAATCACATATGTGATTTCAGAACATATCATACATTTTGAAAGTGAAATCCAGTTCTTTTTGTTAACATTTGTTTATTAGGTGTTTGGTGTATTTTCTCCAATTTCTCCTCGGATGGACGCTAGTTTCTGTAGGTTTGGAAAGTCATATTTCTTCACCTGTAGACCACAGTTCAAGGTAAGCTTAGCGATAAGACCAAAAACTATATATATTGTCCAATGTTTCATCTCAGTGGTGGACGATCAGCCCTTTCTACCGGGCGTTTTTTCTTCATCTACACACGAGAAGCAGTATACAGGACGCTTGTCAATGAATCTACTGACCAACTTACCTCTCAAACGACTTCTCCCATAAAGTAAATTGGTGATATGGTCTTTTAGGGCTCAGACGTTTTCCTTGTCCCATTCCTTTTCCAAATTGCTCTTTTTTTCTGCATCACTGTAACTCTTTAGAAACAGACGATATTTATTAGCTCTATGTAGGGGAATCCAAGACAGTCTCGATTTCTGGATTTCGGCTTCTTTGTCAATGAAACTTGGATTCCGGATTTCAATGGTTAGTACCATTCCAGTTTCCTTGAGCTGTATTATGGATTCCAAAACCCAGGATTCCAGATTCCACCAGAAAAAATTCCCGAATTCCGGATTCCAGAAGGAAACATTTCGCGGATTCCGGAATCCGGATTTCCTTACCTGGTCGAAAAGTTATGTTCATTATCGGGGCCCACATAGTCTTACCCTAGGTTCCAGAGGATTTTTTTTTCTTATCGATACAAATGTTCCGCGGCGAAGCTGCGTCAGCAAGCGCCGAGAGACGTCAACGAGCGCCGAGAGAAACAAAAATCCGTCTCGGGAGCCTTATCAAAAAACCGTAAGCACGGTTTATTTCATCTTAGGTATTTTAAGAACGGACTTCTGGAGCCAGGGTAACGTAGCCTCACAATATCACATGTAGTTAAAGATACAGGTCTCTACATTGGCTTGGCTCTTTTTGTAGATTTATCCATGCCGTGGAAGAAATTCTTACTACATGACGGGAGATGCAAATGGACTTGCCTTCGGAAGCAGTGAGTAAGTGTTTTTCTTTCCGGTGTTTTTATATTTAATGACACTCTCCCTTTCCAGGTGTTGACGAACAACATGTATACGATACTATTTTGTTTATGAATTCAATAATGATTTTTAAATTACATCAATGAAATAAAACGTATTTTAATCGACAAAGCAGTGATCTTCAGTCTCTACTTGAGTTATGTGTTGCTCAACCTGGTCGTTCCCAGGTCACGTGTAGGAAAGAACCCTGCATGGCAACGAGGTTTTGTGTTGCTGAGCTCATGTCTTTTATATTAAAACCCTTCTTCGTTTGACTATTTTCATTTGTTGTGCCGAAACTTCAACCCGCCTTTGTTCTTTGGGCCCTTAGGTTGGTCCAAATTTTCTGCCCACATTGCTATATGCAACATTTGGATCTGTCTTTTGATTTTATTTCAGCTTTGCATGAGTTCGATGAACTTTTAAAACCGACAGCCGGCTCTATTATGTTGTGTTATGTTAGAAAAAACAAGTTAGAAGTACACCGTAAGAACGCGTTCCAAAAGTCAGAACTGGCCGACCAGATGGGCAAATTAAACATTAAATATAAGTCTTTTCTTGAAGTTTTTACTAAAATCCGTCGCATCCTTGCATACCATTTAGGAATAACAGTCCTGATTATCAGAGGTATTAGGACTGAGTGGAGTTTAATTCGGCGGTCTGCAATCATACGAGTGATTAACAAAATCGCGGGAGTCCGATTTGTTTAATCACGGGTATGATTACAGACCGAATTGGACGACACGAAGTTCTGTTACCAACTGATCATAACCGTTACAATTTCCGAGAAAACAAAGGCGTTCTTTTTTTTTTTCTGTGAGAGAGCTTTTAATACCAATTATCCAAAATTGGGGAAACGATCACTGGCGGATCCACTGTGTAATGTGACAAATTCGTCCATTTTTGCTATGGTTATTGTGATAAATTCTTCGATTACAGGTGTCCGATTACAGCCAACTGTCCGATTACACTGTCTAATTACAACCCTACACAAAAATTGGTGAAAAATAAAGCAGTTAATGCACCAATCAAAATTTAGGAAATTGTAATGGTTATGATTAATATTGGAATTCTCTTTCCGATCGGGCTGCTCTGGCCAGCCAAAACTGACAAATGGTAATCGCCCCCACTATGCTGACGCGAGGACACAAAGAACGACTGCGTTAAAGACGATGAAGTACCCTGATCACTATGAAATTTTTTTTAATTTTCAGGGAGAAATTTGGGCTTTGGTTAGACAGTGATCTGTATCATGGTAGAAGCACTGCCTGCGAAACTTATGACAGCGAGATGCTTTCCGCCACCGAGGATTTCATTTGTCTTGGCGTTCATTTGTCTGGACTTTTGGCTAGATGGAAAAGCAAGATCAGTCTCTGTCAAGTGCCAAGTAGCTATCAGCCATGTAATATGCAATTTACGCTTTTCAGATAAGGATAAAGCACCTGTCCTTTATTATGGGTGTGCCTAAAAAGACTAGGGTATCTTTGGGAAAATCCAAAATGGATTCTTAAATTCAAAGACGGACTCAATGTTTATTTACTGAAATCCAGAAGAGATTTTGAATCTGAAGAATCCACAAACTGAGTGTATTCATTAGTCTCCTTTGCAACCATTTTTAGGGTCGTCACCCAACGCTCCTTCCCTGTTGCGTGACAACCTTAAAACCTGACTATGGATTCATCAGAACAGATTTAGGATTCATGACCCAGAGTCAACCAGCGTGCCTCTCTTTCATCACTTATCCGAAAGAAAGCACACATGGTAGGCGGTTGGCCAACCACGTCTCTCCGGTTCGCGCCATAAACTAAAGGTCCTAAAGATCTCTGATTTTCTGTTTCTTTCGTTGTAAGGAATCCAAATAATCTGAGTTCGATAATCTGATCTTGGAGTATCCCAAAGAAACGCCTTTTAATAGAGGTTAAATCACAATGGCAAAACCAGCCCAAATCGTCTCAGAAATACACATGGACCGCTAAACTAAAGAGATATTTTAAAGATATTTTTGTTTCATGAAATTGTCTTCTTTTGGTGGAACAAAAAGATTTCTATTATACAGACAGCTATAAGTGTGAAGAATATCAATATATTTATACAGCATTTGTTAAGTAGTAGTTATAAGAACGACTAAACACATAGTTTAATATAGATGTCTACCGTTTGACAAAGAGAAATTTATGTATTGCGAACTTTGTGTTCGAATAAAAACAACTATAAATCATTTCTCGCTTTGCATAATATGATCATAGAAGTTATTGTAAAGACGCTATATTTTTTGTGCTTAATATCCCCCCATGTCCTTTAACAACAGAGAGAGTTCGACATTAAAATAATTCTAAAAAGTATTCTTAATTTTAATGACTTGTGAATCGTTTTTCAAACAAGTTTATTTTATGATCATTTCCAGCTGTTTACCGTACTTTTTTCGACCGCGCTGTCGCTCCTAAATCGTTGCGTGAAGCTCAAAACTCCATGGGGGCTGGAACTAGGCACATAATTGGCTAACTCTATTAACTTCCTGGTGGCCAAATTTGGGGGCAATCGTAAGTGACGCAGTTTTTTTGCGAATTTTTTTCATTATAGGCCAACTTTTTGATAGTCTGCTACACAGCCGTTACACAACTCTCCTCCACACCATGGGAGGAGCGTTGCGTGACAACACTAAAAACGGCTGTGTAGCAGACTACAAACTTTTCGATGTATTTTATGACCCAAAAATTTATTTTCAAACAGCGAACTTTGTTTCAATGTGCATTATCAAGAAAGAAACTGAGATCTTTTCGTAAAATTGAACAACATAACAAATTTATGATCAAAGACCCCAAGGAAGCAGAATGTTAAGGATAAAACGGAATAATAACATAATTTCTCGTGGCTTCGTCAACGGGTTTCACAGCAACAAAGCAAATGGAGGACTTTGTAGGTGACAATCTTATGACGGCGTGAAATTTAAACACAAAAAGACAAGACACTTCTTTAAAAAGCGGTTCATTTACAACTGGAGTGGAGATAAACGATTTGGCGGATTTTCTTACAAGAAGAAAACAAGAAAACTGTGCCTGAATGCGAACAGTTTGCCTGAAGCTTTTTTGATGTTTAATATCGATTGAATACAACCTTGAGCGATATTAATTCTAAACGTTTAGAAATAATATCGCTCAAGGGTGTATTCAACCGATATTATATATCAAAAAAGCTTCAGGCAAACTGTTCGCATGGGAGGTTTATGCCGACTGAGAAATTCAGGAACAGTTTTCTTGCTTTCTTCTTGTAAGGAAATCCGCCAAATCGTTCCTCTCCACTCCAGTTGTAAATGAATTGCTTTTTAAAGAACTGTCTCGTCTTTTTGTGTTTAAATGGAAGTCGACAGTTCAATTGAACGCCTCACAGAAATCGAACGACACCAAAAGTAAGTCTGTGTCTGATTTTTAGCAGTTTGTTAGTAAAGGAACATCAGTCAGTGAATGGTGTATTTGATAGCCTCTTAAGTGGAAGGCCGATAATTTCATCTGTTTCTGAATGTATGCATATTTCGTTTCTTGCACTATACGCTCAGTATCCTTTATTTGTTTTTATAGGCGTTTTCCTGCACAACTGAAAACCGTACAGATAAAGCTGATCAATGATGGGTCCGAAATTCACAGTCTTTATCCTTGTTCTTTGCCTTTATGGTGTTACGGTCAACCGAGCTCAGATCCCTTTAAACGGACCCCTTGGCTTGCGGCGCAAAATACAAAAAATCCGCGCCAACAATTTACAGCTTCCACTTGCTGTTGAATCTGCTCCAAAGATGTTCCATGAAGATAACGCCCCGCGAGGCGATGAGAGTGATGAGAAGTGAGGTAATACTCGAGTCCCTGGGCGGTTTACTTTCTACTCAAGATTTAAGCAATAAATCTTGTCGAGGGTTTGCATAACTTTCTCGAATTCTCCTCACCCCTCGAGTGTTTATATCAGGTTATACAAACACAGGGAAAAGTTTTCTATTGCTTTTATCAAATAAATTTCCAGAGTAAAAAACGCAAAACTCTTTGTTATGGCACTGATCAAAAGAGAAATTTTTACCAGTCGAGAAGTCTTGTACGCGAAGCTTGTATGTGTATTAAAAAATCAGTTCTTGTTTAATTTGCAAAAAAGATGCTTTCCAAAAAAAGAATTTTTCTCGCTTAAAATGCCAGCTCAAGCGAAAAGAAATTGACGCAGCATGTTTCTAAAGATTTTCCAAGTTTTAGCCGACTATGAAATGGTAAATAAAGTAAACTTGTCGAGTTTTTCAACTCAAAACCTTTTTCAAATTCGTGGGTGATTAATGCGCGCTCAGCAAGATGTTTACTTAACATATTCTCATGCAAACACACCTCTCGGCCAATCAGAGCGCGCTCAAAAAATCTCCTTCTACAGAAACCATGCTGGCACTTAAAATTAGTAGTTAATGTAACACCTTAACCTATTCTTTGACAAAATGATCCAGCTGACATGAGTTTTATAAATTATTAGCCTTCAATTCATTACGATCCTAATAATTTTTCTCGGCAGTCTCTCCGTTGAAAGAGGGTCTTTATACCCCAAATTTTACATTTAATCACTGAAACTATAAGCGAGGAATGGCGGACTGATAGATTAATACCGTCAGAATGACCGACAGATACACCTCACTTTATACAGTCTGGGTGCAACGAGCAACGAGCAACGAGCAAGTAAGGACAAGGAAAAGAGAGGATGAGAATCCATCATGTGTAGAGTGGCCGAGTGGTCAGCGCGAAGGACTTGCAATCCGGCGGTCCCGGGTTCAAGTCTTGCTCTGTCCACTTGATGGATTTGTTCTTTATTGTCCCGAATTCAAGTCCTAGGCCACGCTTGTAAATAGCTAACTGCCTGCCTCCTGCCAGTTGGGGTTTTTAATTAATATGTTATATTTGAAGTATTTGTTTCTAAGTATTTGAGTGGAGTGCCTGCAAACTAGCTGGATAAGCTAAGTGCACTTTCCACTAGAATAAGCCTTTAAACTTTAAGGGCCTGTTATTTAAACGTAGTTTAGCCAGTGTTTAACAAAACCGCGTTCTAAGTCATTTTCAACGGTTTTATCTAAACACCATTTATTGTGAACAGTTTTATGAAAGCATATAGAGTAGACCATTAATTAAGTATTTATCTTCGAATTCTTAAAATAGCCCACAAAGGAAGAGATCTGTAGGTCCAAAGATTCATTAAACCGCGGCTTAAGTTAGAGTTCGTTTAATCAACCGAACCTAACTTTTATTAACCAATATTTAAGAAATTAAAATGTTTGAAAGTATGCGTATTCCTTCAATCAAACGATTCCGAATCAGCGGTGGCGTTGCCTTATATGAGAACGAGGCTTTCAAAGCAGGGTTTACATTCTTGGCGAACATGTTAGGTAACCTGTCAGCGAAGGAAACAATATCACATGCAACATTGAACAAAGATGTGAATATTTAACTGTCTTCATTGGAGTAACACAAAACGAACACTCTCAAAGTGATTTATTCTGATATTAAGAGAGGCTTATAAAAGCTCCTTAGCCCTTTAAACTCTAAGATCAAAATTTGATTCTTATTTGTTAGCCCTATTCATTTCCTACAGAAGTAATGGGGAGGAAGTTAATAAAATACCACGCAAATTCATTTTGTGCCATCATGTCCGTAATTCTCATGACCACTCCGTTTTACAAAGCATTGACATTACAGGGAGAAATTTGCTGCTGATTTCTCTTAGGTTCTAAAACGGTTAATATGCTTCAATTTCCAGTCCTATTTTGAATTCCAACCAAGAGATAATATAAATTACTTTTAGTAACGATAATGGTAGCATAGTAATCGGTCTTCTGAGGTGTTAGTATGTTCTATCGAATCTTTTCGCTCGCGCCCAAGTTCGGCCAACCGGCATCATGAAAAAAACTAACTGGTGAGTAATTTTAAGATCTGGGTTGCCAGCATAAAGCTTCTAGTTAATCCTGTGCACACGTCTCCATTCGAATTACAGTGACGCTACAGACATTGTCCTTACTATTTCTGCCACATTAGCATATTTCGGAGGTTTCTTCGGAAAGTAATCAAGGGTCCTTTTGAATGCAAATCAAAGTAAAGTAACGTTAACGTGGCAGTTCCGATATCTTCGTTTATGCCAAAGTGCTAAACGCTCCAGTCGAGCCACCTTAAGGATGATGCAACAATAAATTTCTGTTTTCAATATAGCAGTGAGAAAACTAATCAATAGTTTTTTTGTACTTGCATGAGTTTCACTGACTGCCTAAAGACAACTCACCATGGACGGGAATATCTTCATGAGTTGTTTAGTACTGATGTCGTAAAAAAGCTGTATCTCAGGGATATTTTACTTGCTTTAATCAATAAATGAGGGTTGAAATTGACCAGTTTAACAGTCTTTTCTTACACATCCAAAAAAACAAAAGTACCTCGAGATCATAGCCATGCACCCTCGCTGATACCGCTAGATACTCAGGTGCACTGAAAACAAAACGCATGACCGTCGGTTGCCTTTTAACCAAATGTGGTAATCGAGAAAGACGGCCCTTTCAGTCCTAAAGAATTTCTTAAACACTCAGTCCATTGCACGTAGACTTAAAGGGACTGCATTTGAAAACTTCTTCTCTCGAGTCTCAAAACAGTCTTTGAAACGGCTGTACTTTGGTTCTTTTCCAAATTCCGAATTGACAAATAAAAGAATACTTAGATTTATACTTGGAGATTACTCGTCTCCATTCAACACTCTTCTCTCAAAAGTCAGCTCTACTTCGTTGTGTAACAAACGCATTCAAAATTTCCTCGTTCTGTTATATAAGAGTTTGTTTTTCACTCATTTTCCTACTTATATGAAGAATATGTTTTCACTCCGGTCCTCTTCCTATGATCTTCGTGGCAACTACATTCTTTCACTAAGTAAACGTAAAACAACTACCTATGGTCTTAACTCCTTTTCTTACTTTTCAGCTAAGCAGTGGAATGCACTGCCGGACTTTTTTCGTACCAGTTTTTTTGCAGACTTTAAGACCAAAATACAGGATGTTACCTTCATGTAGATTCTTTTTGCCTGACATACTTAAACTTAAAATTGCGAATTGTAAATAACATTTTCTTTTCTTTTCTTTTCTTTTTTTTATGTGCTTATTATTATTAATATTATTTTATTATTATTTCTTATAATGCATTTAATGTATATATATATTTTCTATACTATTTTTATGTAGTGTCAGCTCGAAGATGTTAGCTTGTTAGCTACTCTAAAATTCGAGTATGAATAAAGTTTTATGTTATGTTATGTTATTCCTGATATACAAAAATTGAAGAAAGTGCGTTCGATTGCACTTATTTCGGAAGCCGAACGCAATGGATGATTGCATTAAAACTCCTGCATCAGAAATTTTCTAATTTCTGAAGTTTAAAAGAAGTTTGTATACACGTATAACTCTTAATCCAAAACGTGCAGCAGAGAACTGGAGAGTTCAAATATCAGGACAAAACGAAATATGTATACTCAGTGGAAAACGCCTGATCAATTGAATGCTCCGTACATTTAATAGGATCTTACTATAATATATAGATTTAGCCAGGGCTGAAGGCGTAGCTTCAGTTAATAAATGAATGATTTAAATCAAACAATAAACTTGTAATCCACAAATCAGTTAACTGAGGAGATCCATATGATGACTCAATTTTAAGGGTGGGGCTGGGTGATTTTAGAGATAAAATAATTTGCAAACAGTGCAACAATCAAACAACATCTAAAATCTTACATCGAGTTAATAGTCTCATATGTACACCCAGTAAATGGCAATCACCTTTGACCACAGTAGATTAGGCGTGGAAAACAAATTTTTCCTATGAAGGGCAAAATGACCTATTTTTCCAACTACACAACCTTTATTTTATAAGGGTACTATTGGACAGTCCCGAAATATTATAAATTTGGTATTATTATTTTGGTATAAAGGCCGTTAAGGCACGATAGTTCTCGGTGACAGCCAATTTACACGTTATAACCTATCGGTTTTATGTCTCTGTCTGAAGGAAAGGCCAAAATGAAATATCAGGCCGGATTTTTTTTGTGTGGCTCGCTACAAGTTTACTTTACAATTAATCTGGTAGCTGGTAGACTAGCCATTTTACATCACCTCTGAGGTAAAGAGAACTATTAGGCGTTGTTTGTTTATCGTTCAGACATCGGACAGACTTTATGTTATTTTTTGCCTTATTTTACTTATAATTCTGCAGTTATTTTACAGAATAATCTACAAGATAATTAAAGTATACTCATTAAATATTCAGGACGATCGAAGCACGCGCTTCCCTTCCACAACAAATTATAAAAATGAACAACAACATAAATAAAACCTTGTTAAATAGAAAATTTACCATTGGATGGGACTGTTCAGTAAGTTAATTCTGCCGTTATGTAGTATGCAGGGTAATAATGGGTTTTGGGCAAAAACTTTCAAAAATCATATTTTAATTCAATTTCTAACGTCACCCGTCCGTTCATCCACTTCTGAATTTTGCCAAGCGCCAAACTTGCAGTGCGAGATGTTGCGTGTTTGAATGAGCACTAGTAAGACGAGGTCTCAGAATTATTTTCGTTTACTTTTTACTTCTTAAACACCATATGAATTTGATACAAGCGGCAGTTTGAGCACTCCTGCATGCGATGTTCATGCACGACTGAAAACAACCGGCCAAGCGATAAGCACGATAAGAAAGAGATCTTCACAAACAATCAAGACAAGAAATATAATTCAATGAAACAATTAAAAGGACAACAATTTTTGTTCACGAAGACATGTGTTAAGAGTGAAGTGTCTCCGAAAATCCTGAGTCATGAAGACAACCTTGCAGATCAGTTTAAGCTTAACTTTTAATCCGGCTTCGCCGTGTTTGCTATTTTCCATGATGAACTCGAGGCAAGAATATCACTCAAAGCTTTCTTTTTATAACCAATAGGATAACTAAATATTCTTCAGAACGTTTTCTTTCTAGTCGTGGCCAGAAATGTCTACAGACATTTTAAGTTCTGTACTACTACTAAGGTCAGATCATGTCTCAAATCTTACAAATTAAAAGTGCGTAACTTATGAAGAAACCGAAAAAAAAAAAAACAAACATCAAATGCAATATATAAATTATTCAAGCTTACCGGTCGAGATGCTGCTAGTGAAAGTAATGAAGTAAGGCCAGAATCGCTTTAGCCTTTTCAACCCTCTTACGTATCCAGCTGCAGCAAGGCGAAGTACTAACAGAACCTTTTTTTTTAAAACGATGATTTCCGATTACTTTTTGTCAGAGCGGCGCATTTCTCAACCAAAAACCCAATAAACAAGCGAGCCAAGAATAACAAAACAATCTTGATAGCCGCTGTATTTCCTTTTGTAGATCTAGTGCAAAAAGAAGGTTAAAACTCTGTCAGCTTCAGCTGTAAGTAAACAAGTCTCCAGGTGCTGCGTAAATTTTTCCACATGAATCCTCTTCGCTCTTCGCCCGTCAATTTTTTTTCTGCCTTTCTCTTCTTTGCTTTTCTCGTCGCTCTTCCCCTATAAGCAAATAGGTTGAATTCAATCAGTGATTGTTTGTTGTCATAACGATTTTTTTTCGAAACTGAGCACTACGGTCACAAAATCCTTATACTAAGAAATACTAGAAAACAAGTGTTTGAAAGAGACGACAATGGCCACGCTATTTCTTGCACGATTTCCCGCCAAGAAAATATAACAGAACTTCCCCCCGACGGGCTGACACCTGATTCACTTCTCTTCCCTCCCCTCCCCCCCAAAGAATGTCTGGACGTACGCTGACGTCACAACCAAAATTTCTCGGATGGAAAGTTCACGAAATACTTCATTTCATTTTGGATAAGCATAGTTTACGCATGAGTGTCCTGAATCATGAGGCAAATCCACAAAATACATGAAAATACATTGCTTTTGGAAGTCAGGAGCCCATCAAATGGAGCCTCCATCTCCATTAATTTCTTGAGTCAACCCTTTCCCGAGTAGATTTATAAATAGAACGGCTTGTTTCCCGCGAAAAGTGTCATATTTCCGTGAGTCT
>BOPM01001323.1:36104-61101 GCA_022179025.1 Porites australiensis
GCCCCCCTTTCCCTCCCCCCCCCCCCCCCCCCCCCAAAGAGTGTACGGGCGGGCGTACGCTGACATCACAACTAAATTTCTCAGATGGATGGTTTACCAAATTTTTTTAGCTATGGGGCGCGCGAGGGCGCAAGGAGCTCCGGTATAATTTTCCCAGTACACTCGTTAATAGCTCACTTCGGAAAAGAGTGATGGCCTGGGACCCAAACTAAGCGCGCGCATTTATGGCATTACCTGGGGGAACGGAAATGTAAACAAACCTGGCGGAAAGCTAAATGGAATGTTTCAGCGGGGATAAAACAGCTCAAAATAGCAAAGCGGAAGGTGGAATTGAAAGAAAAAAAACATGAAAATATGAAGCTGAAGGAAGAAGATGTGCCTGGGGCAATTTTACCTCGAGAAAAACCAGAAGAATGCACCGTGAAACAGCTCCAGAGATGGCTTCTTTGCCGTGGAGCCAAAACAACCGGAAAAAAAACGCAGCTCGGACAAAGGTAAGTAGGAGCGGACTGGGAATTTCCTAAAGTCATTCGTGCACAAAAAACACAACAAATTGCATGTCTCGTCATATTTCAAGGTGCACGTGGCTGCTCGACTTGTCCCCCAAACAATCCCATAAATGAGCACGCGCTTAGTTTGGGTTCCAGGCTATCACTCTTTTCCGAAGTAAGTTATTGCGGGCAACAAGAGGAGCCAACGATCGTAATCTCCATGTTGTCGTTACTCATGCTTTGCATGTCCGTAGCTTTTTCTGTGGAACTAAACCTCTATCGTAGAAATGAGAGTTTCCTGAAGAAATGAATCTCCTCCGTTAGAGATAAGCCCTTAACTCTTGTACCCCAACTTGCCCAACGAGTAACCTCAAGGTTACAACTACAGTGAAACCTGTATTAAGCGGACACCGTATTAAGCGGACACCCTCTATTAAGCAGACAGTAGCCGAAGTCCCCAAATTTATTTTGTTGTCTCATTACAATATCAGAGACCTTGAAGTTCGTCGAAAATATTTCACTACTAATCTTCTTTTCAACAGTGTGCGATATGTGATGAAACACTGTCTCCTTTTTGTTATAATGCTTTTTCAAAATTTTCTCTTTTGCTCTGTAGGTCGGCTTGCTCAAGTACAGTAGAACAGTCACTCGACGAAGAATCCCATCTTTTAACAGAGGAAGATATTGATAAGGTATCAATCATTTACGACTTTTACATATTTTGAGCAACAACAATTTGCCGTCTGATCTCTTTGAATAAACTATTTGTTTCGCAGTGTGCATGGTCTGAATCGTTGTATTCTCCTTGTCGTGTGGTAATATATTGTGGACTGTCAAGTTCTGAACTATAGAAAAGCTATGTTCTCTGGGATTTCATTCAGTTTTTCTGGGAACATACCTGCCCATTTGAGGTGGGTTACAAACGATTTGCCCTCGTTTGTAACGAGGGTGCCAACTCCACAACCCTTGACGGATGGGATATGGTTACTGCTAGAGTTTGCTACGTTTCTTTGATGGTTATCTTACATATCGTCACAGTTCAAGTGTTACGAGACGGGGCCTACGATTTTCCTTCTTCATCTGAGAAGACTATAAAGTTTAACTAATTGCAAAAACCAGAGCGAAGGCAGCGCATTTTCCTCAGTTATCTCAATTGTGACCCTGAGGGTGGTGCGGCCGAGAACGCGGGCTTAACTCGCCTTAGTTGTTCAACAAGGTGGATAGTGCTGTGCATCGAATAAATTACTATCCAGTGGTTAGCGGAACTGGATTTCAAAATACCTATCCACTGGGTAGTGACCTATCTGGTGAACAGCCCTATCTGGCCTGTTCTAGGCGTTTAGATAGTGGAGTGCGGCGTGAAGGAGTCAAAGGGCGGGGGAAAAAAAAAGGAGGGTGACAGGGGAATAGGAGTGAACTCCTTCGCTCTTACCCCCGACCCCACCCATTCGCTGTTTATCCTGCTAACATATTTTTGCGTCGTTCACACAATCTGAACTGGAACAAGCTGAGCGCTATCAAACGTTTGAATAACAGGAGCCAAATTTCTGCTTGCAAGTCCGCATATGTCTTACTTTCTTTTAATCATTTTCTTTTAGCTTTCACGGCATGTCCCATCATCCACCTGGATACTGGTCTATAGTACAAATCAGCATGGTATGAGCTTGAATATGCTCTATCATAGGCTGAGAGACGTGGAAACTCCTGTTCTATTGGTAGTAAAGGATCAAGAGGGATTTGTAAGTGAGCTCTATTTATACAGTGTCATGTGGAACCGATTTTCGTGTTAATCATAACTATAACAAAATTCTCAAATCTGATTGCCTACCAGCTGACGGTGTAATAGGACAGTACTGCCTAAGTAATTGGACAGTGTACTCGCCATCGCGCGCGCGCACTTAAATAGCTTTTTTTTGACCGCTAGCAGAAAACTCTCGGAATTTGTGTTTTAATTTACTCGTGATTAGACAAATCAGACTACAGCGTTAATCATTCATGTGATTACAGAACGAATTGGACTCCATTTACAGTCCTATTACCTTTATTAATTAATATAAAATAGCATTTAGGAGTTTTTTTTTTTTATCACTCTTTCCTAATTTCCAATACTTTTTCTTTTTGTTGGTCTTTTAGTACACTTTGTTCGAATTTTTTTCAAGAACGTTTACGACCAAAAACGTTGCATTACATGTCATCATTGGAATTTGCCGGTCGAAATCTCTTCCTCAAGCTATATTAATACTAGAGGAGAAATGTCTCCAGATTTATTACATTTAGCTATAAGGTATTCGGACTTGTAGGCGTTTACACAAACACAGCCAATTGGAAAAACTTAATTCGCACTGTTCACTTTAGCTTACGAATTCATATTTTTGGGCACTCGACCAAAATCTGATGTTTGTATTTCGGTTCAGGCAGTCCAACTAGCGTAGACCTAGCTTCAAGCCTTATGCATGTATCCCTGACCTATTTGACGAAATCGCTCTCATGTTTCGCCTTCTCGAACGATTTCTGTCTCCTGCACAACATTTACATCATAGGTAACTTTCCACAAAAGTGAAAAGATCGCAAGAGATACAGATAGTGGGTCCCTCCACCACACACGTACACGGTTAATTTGGGGCGTCTATATTTCCAGTATCATACATTTTGAAAGTGAAATCCAGTTCTTTTTGTTAACATTTGTTTATTAGGTGTTTGGTGTATTTTCTCCAATTTCTCCTCGGATGGACGCTAGTTTCTGTAGGTTTGGAAAATCATATTTCTTCAACTGTAGACCACAGTTCAAGGTAAGCTTAGCGATAAGACCGAAAACTCAATATATTGTTCAGTGTTTCATCTGGCGGACGACCAGCCCTTTCTACCAACGTCTTTTCTTCACCTACACAAGAGACCATTTAGAAGTTTTTCAGTTTATCCAAGCAGTATACAGGACCGTGGCAAGTCAGTGAATCTACTGACCGACTTAGCTCTCAAAGGACTTCTCCCATAAAGTAAATTTCTGGTATGGTCTTTGAGGGCTCAGAAGTTATCCTTGTCCCAATTACTCTTTTTCTCCTGCATCACACGTACTGTGATTCTTTAAAAGCACGACACAGTTATTAGCTTCATGTAAAGGAATCCAACACAGTCTTGGATTCTGGATTCTGGATTCCGGATTCCGGATTCTTTGTCAATGGAACTTGGATTCCGGATTCCAATGGTTAGCGCGATTCCGGTTTCCTTGAGCCGTAATTTCGGATTTCAAAACCCAGGATTCCAGATTCCACCAGATAAAACTCCCGAATTACGGACTCCAGAAGCAAACATTCCTCGGATTCTGTAATCCGGATTGCCTTATCTGGTCGAAAAGTTATGTTCATTGTTGGGGCCCACGTAGTCTTACCCTGGGTTCCAGAGGATATTTTTTCTTATCGATACAAATGTTTCGCGAAGAAACCGCGTCAACAAGGCGCGAAGCGCCGAGAGACGTCAACGAGCGCCGAAAGAAACAAGAGTCCGTCTCGGGAGCCTTATCAGACCGTAAGTACCTTTTATTTCATCCTAGGTATTTTAAGAACGGACTTCTGTAGCCAGGGTAACGCAGCCTCACAATATCACATGAAATTAGAGATACAGGTATTTACATTGGCTTGGCTCTTTTTGTAGATTTATCCATGCCGTGGAAGAAATTCTTACTACATGACAGGAGATGCAAATGGACTTGCCTTCGGAAGCAGTGAGTGAGTGTTTTTCTTTTCGGTGTTTTTATATTTAATGGCCCTCTTCCTTTCCGGATGTTGACGAACAATGCGTATACTATACTATTTTGTTTATGAATTTAATAATGATTAGTAAAGTACATCAATGAATTAAAACTTCAAAAAAACTTAATCGACAAAGCAATGATCTTCAGTCTGTAGTTGAGTTATGTGTTGCTCAACCGAGTCGTTCCCAGGTCACGGGTAGGAAAGAACCCTGGGAACGAGGTTGTGTGTTGATGAGTTCATGTCTTTTATATTAAAACCTTCGATTGACTATTTTCATTTTTTTGAGTCTAAGTGCCTAAACGTCAACCCGCCTTTGTTCTTTGGGCCTTTAAGTTAGTCCAAAACTACCCACATTGCTAGATGCAACATTTGGATCTGTCTTTTGATTTTATAACAGCTTTACATGACTTCGAAGGACTTTTAGGACCAACAGCTCGTTCTATTACGTTGTGTTATGTTAGAAAAAACTTGATGGGTCTGTTCACGCGACGAAGTACCAAGAACGATTTTCAAAAGTCAGAACTGGCCGACCAGATGTCTGAGTAATTTAAACGTGAAACATAAGTCTTCCCTCGAAATTTTTTCTGTAATCATAGGAGTGATTAACAAAATCGCGGGAGTCCGATTTGTTTAATCACGGGTATGATCACAGACCGAATTGGACGATACGAATCGAAGTTCTGTTATAATTTTATCATAATCATTACAATTTTCGAGAAAACAAATGCATTTTGTTTTTGCGAAAGAGCTTTTAATACCAATTATCCAAAATTAGGGAAAATGTCAAAGAGACATTGTGTTATGTTACAAATTCGTCCATTTTTGCTTTGATTATTGTGATAAATTCTGCGATTAAAGGTGTCCGATTACAGTCAACTGTCCGATTACAACCCTACACAATGATTGGTGAAACATAAAGCGGTCAACGCACCGATCAAATACGGTTGTGATTAATAGTGGAATTCTCTTTTTGATCGGGCTGCTCTAGCCAGCCAAAACTGACGAATAGTAAGCGCCCCTAGTATGCTGACGCGAGGACACAAAGAACGGCTGCGTTAAAGACTATGACGTACCTTGATCACTATTAAACTTTTGTCAATTTTCAGGGGGAAATTTGGGCTTTGGTTAGACAGTGATCTGTATCATGGTAGAAGCACTGCTTGCGAAACTTATGACAGCGAGATGCTTTCCGCCACCGAGGATTTCATTTGTCTTGGCGTTGAAGTCTGGACTTTTGGCTAGATGGAAAAGCAAGATCAGTCTCTGTCAAGTGCCAAGTAGCTATCAGCCATATAATATGCGATTTAAAGTGATGTTACAGGGGACGATTCGCAACAACGATTTTTAGCGCAACACAGCGTTGCAACATTGTTGCGACATTGATTCAAATGGTTGCAACATTGTTCCGGCCTTGCAATGCTGTGTTGCGCAAAAAATAGTCGTTGCGAATCGTCCTTTGTAACATAACCTTTACGCTTTTCAGATAAGGATACAAAGCAGCTGTCATCTTATTATGGGCGTGCCTAAAAAGACTAGGGTATCTTTGGGAAAATCCAAATTCAAAAACGGACCCAATGTTCATTTACTAAAAATCCAGGAGAGATTCAATTCTTAATCTGAAGAATCCACAAACTGAGTGTATTCATTAGTCTTCTCCGCGGCCATTTTTAGGGTCGTCACCCAACAATTCTTCCCTGTTGCGTGACGACCTTAAAGGACTATGGATTCATCAGAACAGATCTAAATCTGGATTTTTAGGATTCATGACCCAGACTCAGCGTGCCTTTCTTTCGTCACTAATCCGAAAGAAAGCACACACGGTGGCGGTTGGCCAACCACGCCTCTACGGTTCGCGCCATATGCTAAAGGTCCTAAAGATCCATTATCGGATTTTCCGTTTCTTTCGTTGTAACGAATTCAAATAGTCTGAGTTCGATAATCTTATCTTGGATTATCCCAAAGAAACGCCCGCTTATCATATGAGCAATATCTGTCATGTGTTTGACCACAAAAGGTGCGATCAGGACTGATGTAGATAATATGGTGGATATTATAGATATCATTGTAGATATGATAGTGTAGTAGATTAATTAAGTGAAGGTATTTGCATCAAATCACATGAATGAGTAACCCCAGGAGATATTAGATACATCCTGAGGTTTGGCTTGTTGTCTCAAATGCTGAATTACAAAGAAGTGTCAGTAACCAAGTAATCGGCGTCAGTTGTAGGTGACCGCTGTCTTTCAGTTTTGAATAATTGCTAAAGGTAAAGCTTGACATGACGCATAGTGTGACTGTCACGCCCGTAGTATGTGTCGTGGTCTGTTATTCAAAGTAGCGGAATCAAGCTAAACTAATAAGAGTCCCCTATTTTTCCGATCTTTTTTTCGAGATCGAACGCTTTGCGTTACGGGCGGCAATCTTGGATGCAATGAGTGTGAAATCTACTTAGGGGGCGGGGAACAGTTTGGGAGGAGGCGACGGAAGGACTGTCCTAACGCCTTTTACCATCCACTAATTAACCTACTCCGCTTTAGATGAAAAACATACCAGACACATCCACGTGCGTTTACAAACATCTCGTACCCAATGTCGAAACAATGATTTTGTACAATACAATTCACAGGGACATTGTTCCAAATAAAACAGGCAAGCATGCACATTTGAAGCATTTTCCCAATCGAAGAGGCAGTTTTTCTCGCCTCCTCTTGACAAAATCTCAAAATCTTATAAATATCTTTAAAAAATCCGGATATCCGGATATTTGCCTAATCCGACAGCTAACCCCCCACCCCCCTTCGGTACATAAGAAACCAAGATGGCTGTCCATACCGGTAAGAGCCTGATCTTGACGACTGTGAACAGTCTACAAACACGCGCAACAGTTAGAAGAGGCCTTTGCCATTCATGTAATTATTGGAAATTTTGGTATAAATTATCTTAGCCAACATGAGAAAACAAAAAATTAACAACTGAAACTAAAGAGATATTTTAAAGATATTTTTGTTTCATGAAATTCTTTTGGTGGAACAAAAAGATTTCTGTTATACAGACAGCTATAAGTGTAAAGAATATATCAATATATTTATACAGCATTTGTAAAGTATTAGTTTGGATGAATATTAAGTATAATTAAGAACGACTAAAGACGTAGTTTAGTATAAATATCCATCGTTTGACGAAGATAAATTTATGTATTACCAAGCTATATATGTTGTGTTCGAATAAATTACAACTGTAAATTACAACTGTAGCGTAGCGCGTTGTTTGCCCATGTTGATTAAAATGTCATTTTTAATTTTGAGTAGGGCTGTTTGGCTCGGACGATATGCCGACTGAAGCGTAGGCAAGAGATTATTCTCAACCAAATGAGACAGAAGCTAATTCGTAACTGCTCGTTCAACTAACTTAGAAACAAATTGCCTTTTACTTATAGGGCGAATGTTTTTGAAAGCAAGGTCAATACTGACAGAACTACACTTCTGTAAACAGTAGGTTGAAGCTATACCGGCACCCCAACACCCCTGAACCCCAATTTTCTATCGGACCTTTAACAATTATTCCTCGAGTCCGAATGGCCTCTGAGTCAATAGTTATAAAGGGAAATATAAGACGTTGATTTCGGAACCAGGCTTAGTGTCCGCTTAATAGAGGGTGTCCGCTTAATTGGGGGCCGCTTAATAGAGGTTTCACTGTAGTTGGTCAAAAATATCGCAACAAACCAACTTTACCTAGATAAAGCTAGACTTGAACCCTTTTTTGCCGCCAAAAGGTCGGCGCTTTTCGCTACTAGTAGGCTATATAATATAGCCTAGTAGTAGCTCAACCAATCAGAACGCAGCATTGATAATAGACCACTAGTTGGATTTTACTGATTAATTTTATCTCCTTCCCGTTTCTATGGAGTAAAGTTGTTCCGGGAAATAGGGTCACGGCCTGGCCTCCCAGCCAAGTCAACTTAAGCGTGCGTCTATATGATCCCTTTGCTTGAGCCAAGAGCCGACAACAGCGCTCATCACATTCAACTTATTCATCTTGCGAGACTGCTACATTCACGTAAGTGAGAAGAATGGAGATGAGTCAATTTGAGAGTGATTTTCATAGCCACGCGCAGCGGCTCGCTGCCAAAACACACTAACCCAGGCAGATACTGCTATAGATACTCAGGCATACTGAAAACAAGACGCTTGGCCGTCGGTTGTCTTTAAACTTGGTAGTGAAGCAAGAAAGAAGTTCTTAGACACTCAGTACAACACACGCAGATTTAAAGGGATTGCACTTTCAAAACTTCCTCCCTAGAGTCTCAAAATCTTTGAAACGCCTGTACTTTCGTTCTTCTTTTGCAATTCCGAATTGACTCCTGATATGCAAAAATTGTGTCAATGCGTTCGATTGCACTTATTTAAAACTCTTGCGTCAGAAATTTCCTATTTTTTTGAAATTTAAAAGAAGTTTGTATATAACTCTTAATCCAAAACGAGCAGCAGAGTACTGAAGAGTTCAAATATCAGGACAAAAATATACCGTGCATTTAATAGAATCTTACTATTAAACTTTCCCTGTCCCACACGTTAATTACAGGCAATAAGAGAAGCCGTCAATTCTAATATCCAGGTTGTTATTAAGCATGCGTCGCATGTATGTAGCCAGGATTCGTTTGGACTTCCACTAAGAATGAATGGAATGCACAGAACGCGATTTGATCACTCGCGATTGGACCTTCTATAACTCGTTATCTGATCACGCGTGTTTTGACCATCTCCACGTGAAACTTGCGCAAAGCACTGCGTTGGAGCAAAAGCGTTTTGACTTTCGATCGTTGTCGCCTGCACTCAGTACCCTTTGGTTATTACTAGTAGCTACTAGTTGATTGTCATTCTAATACAGTAAATTAGCAAAACTCGTGGAAAGTCACGCAGTGATTCGTTGAGTTCCATATAAAAAATATGATTTTTTCGGTATACTTAAAAACAATAAATAAGCGCCGATACTGATATCTATTGCGAATTTATTTGTATAGGGAAATTCATTTAATCCTTTGAAACATTGCATTATTAACGAGCGATGTGCTTAAGAAGTTAATAGTTTGTTTCACGTCGGTGTTTGCCGTGCGTTAGCTCTGGGACATATTGTAACGAGGATGAATGCTGTATCGTGACACATCGCGTGGCAGACATTCGCGTCGCTTGGCTTGTTTACGTTCGCACGCATTGCGTGCCTATTGCAACTACTCTATTTGGGCGACGCCCAAATAATAAGACGCGCAACAAGCGCTTAGCGACCGGGCGTCGGATTCGAAGTAAGAGCTTCGTGTATTCATACAACTAAATTTTATGCCCTGGAGCTGGGGAAACTCTCATGTATATATCGATTGATGATCATGTCGTGTATACTGAGTTTTTATTATTACATGTTTTTTTATTTTCTTCCGTGATTTGAATTTTCTATGTGGATTATATGGGTATAAAATTTCGCGAGAATGTTTATTTGCGGAATCTTTAATTTCGAAAGTTCTTTTTTTACAATCGCGCAAAACGCTAAAGAACCACATAATTAAGTGCCAATACGGTCTAAATAAATAAGAGGTAGTTTCATTAGAAAATGAAACACGGCCTTACATCATATCAGGTTACTCTAAAGAGTAAGATAGATAAATAGCTACCGAGAAAAAAGTTAAAATATTTTTAAAGAAAGTCTTTAAAAGCCATTTCCTTCTCTTGACTGTTTAGTTTCTTAGCGTTTGGACCGCAAGGAAGAAACCACAATCAGCGACAAAATTAGATGAGACACTTTTCCCTAAAAGACCTTTCTGCCGTTTTACTGACTCTAAAAGGACAAAATAAAGCTTTTCTTCTCTCATCTCCCCCATGCAATGTTGTGCGGCTGTTCGAGTTGCCTTGTGGCACGAAATTTACCACAAGGTACCTGTAGAAAACAACAAATACCCCAACTTTGAATGAAAGAAAGAGGGGAGGGGTGTGAATTGTTTTGTTCTCTCAAGAGAGAATAGTTCTCTGAAGTTACCCACGGGTACACTGCTCAACAATTTTGTCACCGATTGCAGCTCAAATACTTCAGTTTGAGATATTCTTGACTGTTTAGAGTCAAAATGATTTTTGTGAGTCTTTTGCCGTAAGTAGATATGAGCAAAAAACAACGCGTAGGTTACTATGAGCAAAACAATGTAAGAGACAAATTAGTCCTCACCAATAGTCTACTACCAAGCCGGCCTCAGCCTCTGTTTCAAAGCGAGGCTAAGTGCAAAGCCATTGATATGAAAATTATGAAAAATATTTCTCATGTAAATAAAACTCGTTTTCACAAGAAAACTGGGATTTGCACTTTTTCTGAACTGGTATAGTGTATGGCTTCCTTCATCTTATTGTCACTCTGAGATGGCATGGAATACTATTTCTGGTTGACTCCAGGGGTTTTGCTTTAAAAAATAATACAGATTTAACTACGAAAGAGAGAGAATACATGAAAGAGAAATATTGTAAAGCGAAATATTGTATATGTGTGTAACATTTTATAAATTGTCAAGTAACAGTTTTATTTTCGATCGAATGTCATCAAACACATTTTCTTTAAATAAAATATTCTTGCGTCATATTCTTTTGTTTATATCAGTTTCTTGAGTTGTTACGAATAAAACATATTTTTAGGCAGAATGTCATCACACACATTTTCTTAAAATAAAATTAACCTATTGCGTCGTGTCCTTTTGATCACATGATTTGCCAAAGTCTTTATAATCAGTTGACGCCTCTTTCATCTCATCATATCAAGATACGATTGAGTGAAACAGGTAGAGTGAAGCGAAACAGAGAAGTTTTTCCCCAGTGAAAATACAGGTAGGCTAAATCTGAACAATTAGATCGTTTATTTAGTGAAAGGTTTTCTTACCTGTAACAAGCGTATAATATTGTTCAATGCCATGTTATTTGTGCACCTTCTAAACAAGCCACACTATAATTACTGATCTCGAAAAGTTTCCTGTTGTTTTTACCGCTTTTTTGCGATTCCCGTGAGTGCATTGATAGGGTCAGAAACTAACGTAAGGTATTTTAATTAACAATTAATTGAACTGTTTTTGAAAAACCTTCTTCATTATCTTCGTATTTCTAAGTCTCAATATCTTCAGCACAATTTTTTCTCTACCAAAAGCAATTGTCTGATGTGGTTCGTTTTTCCCCCATCTAGCGAAAAAAAAAAGAGAGAGAGAAAGAAAGAGAGAAAAGAGCCCATGCGGATTTATTTAAGACGGTCATTCCATGTAAGACAATCTTTCCATCTTTGACTTGTGGTCCTTTAGCACAAATTTTAAAACTCGTCCTTAATTAGCCGGGTCCACTGAAGACAAGCATCTCAATTCAAATGGTTTTCCTTCTCGAAAATCAGTTCAGCAAACAGACCTTCGCTTAATCCTCCCAATTCAATTTTCTTGCCATTTAATACATTCAATTAATTTTTTCGATTTTTTTTTTATCACGGTAGTTCTTATTTTATTTATCAGAAGTGCGAACAAAGCTTTTACCACAGCAGGTTTCAGGGGGTATTCCCGGTTTAAAGTGACTTGGATGATCGAATTGGAGCAAAAATCAAAAGCCCAAAAAATCCCAGGACCAAAAATTAACCGCCAAAAAAATCCCATACACAACTACACGGCCGGAATACGCGGGCAAATCACGAATAACAATTTTCAGTTAAATCAAGCCATCCGAGAAAATTTTTGCCAAATTTTCGCTAGTTACCTCAAGAAAAACCCGAAATCGAAAATTTCAAAAATCCTTCGATCAAACCCGTCACTTGAAATGTAGAGTACTACTGGGGTTTCGTTCCACCCCAATTTCGAAAATCGAGAGTTTTGCTTATGACGTACTTCATAACAGCAAAACAGATTATCGAATACGAAGCTGAATCGGAGAGACCTTCAAGTAAAACGGAAACAACCACGAATGGAAAAAGAACCAAGTATCTTCTATTTTTTTGAAACCGAAATACACTCAACTCGAAAACGAAGAACCCTCAACTCCGGTGAAAGGGCCTGCAATCAACTAATATGGGTCAGTTAATTTGAAGCGTGACCATCCCCTTTAGGCATTTGCGTTGCCTCTAGCTGGGCTCTTTTGCCCACTGCACCGTGGGGCATTTGGAATCAAACGTCTGTCTCGGGGAGGGGAGAGTATAGTAGAGTTTAACATTTTTAGCGCCTTACATTGAGAAAGTTTGCGGTATTGTGTTTGGCAAATTTTCATGCGGTACTTCTGTAATTGTGGTCTTGAATTCTAATATTGTGGTATTTCCAAACATGCGGAATTTTTTTTTTATTGGCTCGGCAATTTTTAGCATGGTTGTGTCGAATTTCTCGATTTTTCACTGCGGTGTAACGGTGTTCCGTATACCCCTAGCCGCTCTTTAATCTTTTTTCTTTTGCGCATGTGTATACTTCTGCCACAAGACCGGCTTTGATAGTGTGATATTGTGCCCAGTTAAGGTTTCAGAAAGGTTTACCAAACAATATTTCCATAATAATTTGTTATGCGGTTGAACATATCAACAGCATGTGCAACAACAGCACCTTCATATTGTACCATTTATTATTATAATTATTATAACTATTAGGGTTATTTTGGTGTTAATCCAATCCTAAGTTTTTCTAGTTTTGAAAGTAAAAAAAGTTTTGTTGTTGATGTGGTCATAGCAGCCAAACATCTTTAAGTAGCAAACCGCATTTATATACTTAAAAGTGTTTTTATCACGAATTTTTACCAACAAAGTATTACCAATAACGAAAGCTGTTGAAAATTATGACGATTATCCCCTAAGTTCTCATAAAGCTAAAAGTAGAATTTACCGAATTTCACTTGCACTGCACTAAAGAGGAACAGTATGTTTATAAGGATTATTGCTGCAATTGATTAACAATTATGTTTTCAAATATGGTTCTGTCACGTGTTACTGAAGTAGTATTGTAACTCCCTGCTGCTACTAAGTTGATTGACTAGGGCAACAAAAAAAACTTGAAAAAACGTCGCTCTGAATCTGAAACTGAATCAGCAACCGAGATTGGTGAAAAGTTAGTTCGCAATAGTTGGTTACTAGGGTGGCCTGAGCGACTGGGCTACTTAATTCTGGAAAGCAGTTTCATGTCTTGAATGAAAGCACAATGGAAAACTGAAGCAGATTACGTGTACTGTCCTGTTGTTTGAAAATTACTTCACCACGCATTTCATGACTGCCTGCCAGAGAATTCTGATTGATTTGTTCAGTCAATGAAAGTTTTATACAAGTGAAGTTAATATTCATTTAAACTATTAACCGATTTTTCCAGATCAAACCGTTATGGCACAGAGTGGAAACGGAGCAGCATGTGAGAGTGATGTTACGTCACTTGGTAGCGAACAAGAGCTGAATTTTGATGATGGCACGCTGAAAGGTAAAGATTCTTACAACTGTTAATAGTGTATCACCAAAAGGCCTTTAATATTTATAGCAAACTAAGGAGAAATGAAATAAAATCTACAAAAAAGACAAAAAACCGTCATTTGAAAACATCGAACATACAGAAGTGGTTAAAGAGTCAAAGTCGTTAAACAGTATCTCTACTGAGGGTGGTTTTTTTAACTTTTTATCTAGGCTTTTAGTAGAATTTGTGGTCGAACTTACCACTTGTGGCAAAATGAATGGCTGTTTTGGTACTAGTGCCTTATATACAAGTGAAGATAATCTCAATTTACAGCTTTATACTGATTTTTCCAGATCAAACCATTTTGGCACAGAGTGGAAACGGAGCAGCAAGCGAGGGTGATGTTACATCACTTGGTACCGGACAAGAGCTGAACTTTGATGATGACACACTGAAAGGTAAAGATTCTTACAACTGTTGATAGTGTATCACCAAAGGGCCTTTAACATAGAAATTTAAGGAGAAATGAAATAAAAGATACAGAAAGGAAAGACAAAAAAACCGTCATTTGATAACATTCAACATACATAAAGACTGAAAGTCGTTAAACATTATCTCCACCGAAGGTGTTTTTTATTTTTTATCTAGATTAAACTTTTTCTAAAATTTGTGGTCGACGAATTCCTTTATCTTGAGGATTCACCGTTACATATAGCCCTGCATTAGCTCCCGGCATGTATGATTCCTATTTTCCCGCCACCCCGAAAGATGCACACGTACCGCATAACGGTTTAGTAGTGTGAGCTACAAATTTACTGTATTTTCAGCTCTTTTAGCATTTTTAACATCAGAAAATGAGGAACGGAACAACCAAATTTGCCCCTATTTCACAAGTCTGTGACCAATGTCATGATCAACGCCATTGATGAGTTAACAAGTGACAGCATTTGTCTAACCGAAAAATAAATAATCCCCGTGGTATTTTTCGTTTTAATCTGTAGCAAAGAGACGAAGACGGAAATGAACTCACAAAAAGTTGCACACGATAGTCCGCATTGTACTCTTATCTTTTGTACCAACAATTATAATTCACCATTTTATTTTTTTATACCAAAGCAAGTTTTCTTCCCAAGAAGTATTCCGGGTTTTAAGAGACGTGGATGACCGAATAGGGGCAAAAATCAAAACCCTAAGCATTGACCCCTCAAAAAAATCCTATACACAACTGCGCACCAACAAGATTATTCAGTTAAAATCAAACCAATTAAGAAAATACTTGCCAAATTTTTCCTACCACAAAAGAATCCCGGAATTTAAAATTTGAAACCCAAAAATTCCTTCTATCATCGCCGTTATTTGAAATCCGGAGTACCTCCACTGGGGTTTCGTTCCAACCCAAATTTATTAATCGAACGTTTTACTTATGACGTACTTCATAACAGCAGAACAGATTGTCGAATACGAAGCTGAATCGAAGAGACCTACAAGTAAAAAGGAAACAACCACGAATGGTAAAAGAACCAAGTATCTTCTATTTTTTGGAAACCGAAATACACTCAACTTGAAAACAAAGCACCCTCAACTCCGGTGAAAGGGCCGGCAATCAACTAAAATGGGTCAGTTAATTTGAAGGGTGACAATCCCCTTTAGGCATTTCCGTTAACTCGAGGCTCTTTTGCCCACTGCACCGTGGAGCATTTGGAATCAAACGTCTGTCTAGGGGAGGGGAGAGTACAGGAGAGTTTTACAATTTTAGCGCCTTACATTGAGAAAGTTTGTGGCATTATTGTGTTTCGCAAATTTTCATGCGGTACTTACGTAATTGTAGCCTTAAATTCTGATATTGTGGTATTTCTAAACATGCGGAATTTTTTTGTGATTGGCTCAGCGATTTTTAGCATGGTTGTGTCGAATTTCTCGATTTTTCTTCGCGGTGTTACGGTGTTCGGTAAATCTCTAGCCGCTCTTCAATCTTTTTTTTGCCCATGCGTATACTTCTGCCACAAGACCGGCTTTGATAGTGTGATACCGCGACCAGTTGCGGTTTTAGAAAGGTGTACACTTTTAGTGCCAAAGAATATTCCCATGATAATTTCTTATGCAGTTGAACCCATCAACAGAAATAATTAGCAAGGCATTTATAATAACGGATGCTGAAATCATATGGTGCAGCCACAGTACCTTCGCATTGTGCCATTTATTATTATAATTATTATAACTATTATATTATGATTATTATTATTACTATTTAAAAAGGTTATTTTAATGTTAATTCAATCTTGAGTTTTTGTAGTTTTGAAAGTAAAAAAAGTGTTGTTGTTGATGTGGTCATATCAGCCAAACATCTTTAAGTAGCAAACCGAATTTATATACTTAGCAGTGTTTTTATCACGAATTTTCATCAACAAAGTATTACCAATAACGAAAGCTGTTGCAAATTATGACGATTATCCCCTTACGTTCTATAAAGGTAACAGTAAACTTTACCGAATTTCACTTGCACCAAAAAGAAACAATATGTTTATAAAGATTATTGCTGCAATTGACTCCTGATTCTGTTTTCAAATATGGTTCTGTCACGTGTTACTGAAGTAGTACTGTAACTCCCTGCTCCTACTAAGTCGATTGACTAGGGTAACAACAAAAAACTGCAAAACCGTCGCTCTGAATCTGAAACTGAATCAGCCACCGCGATTTTCGAAAAGTGAGTTCGCAATGGTTGATTACTATGTTGGCCTCAGCGAATGGGCTACTGAATTCTGGAAAGCAGTTTCATGTCTTGATTAAAAGCACAACAAAAAACTAAATCAAATTACGTTTACTGTCCTGTTGTTTGAAAAGTACTTCACCACGCATTTCATGACTGCCTGCCACAGACTTTTGATTGATTTGTTCAGTCAATAAAAGTTTTATACTAATGTGAGTTCGCCACTTGTCGCAAAATGAATGGTTGTTTTGGTAACAGTGCTTATACAAGTAAAGTCAATATTAATTTAAAGCTTTTTACCGACTTTTCCAGATCAATCCATTATGGCACAGAGTGGAAACGGAGCAGCATGTGAGAGTGATGTTACATCACTTGGTACCGGACAAGACCTGAATTTTGATGATGACACAGTGAAAGGTAAAGATTCTTACAACTGTTAATAGTGTATCACCAAAAGGCCTTCAATATAGCAAACTAAGGAGAAATGAAACAAAATATACAAAAAAGACAAAAAACCGTCCTTTGAAAACATTCAACATACGGAAGTGGTTAAAGAGTCAAAGTCGTTAAACATTATCTCTACTGAAAGTGGTTTTTTCATTTTTTTTGTCTAGAATAGACTTTTTGTAGAATTTTTTGGTTGAGTTTATCACTTGTGGCAAAATGAATGGCTGTTTTGGTACCAGTGCTTATACAGTTGAAGATAATATTAATTTACAGCTTTATGCTGATTTTTCCAGATCAAACCATTATGGCACAGAGTGGAAACGGAGCAGCAAGTGAGGGTGATGTTACATTACATGGTACCGGACAAGAGCTGAACTTTGATGATGACACACTGAAAGGTAAAGATTCTGACAGCTGTTAATAGTGTATCACTAAAAGGCCTTTAATATAGCAAACTAAGGAGAAATGAAATAAAATATTCAAAAATGACAAAAAACCGTCATTTAAAAACATTCAACCTACGGAAGTGGCTAAAGAGTCCAATTCGTTAAACATTATCTCTGCGGAAGGTGGTTTCTTCATTTTTTATCTAGATTAGCTGGCTTTTCCTAGAATCAGCTGTGGTCGAGTTTACCACTTGTGGCAAAATGAATGGCTGTTTTGGTACTGGTGCGTTATATACAAATGAAGATAATGTCAATTTACAGCTTTATACTGATTTTTCCAGATCAAACCATTATGGCACAGAGTGGAAACGGAGCAGCAAGTGAGGGTGATGTTACATCACTTGGTACCGGACAAGAGCTGAACTTTGATGATGTCACACTAAAAGGTAAAGATTCTGACAACTGTTAATAGTGTATCACCAAAAGGCCCTTAACATAGAAATTTAAGGAGAAGTGAAATAAAAGATACAGAAAGGAAAAAAACGGTCCTTTAATAACATTCAACATACATAAAGCCTTAAAGTCGTTAAACATTATCTCCCCTGAAGGTGCTTTTTTTATCTACACTAGACTTTTTCTATAATTTGTGGTCGACGAATTCCTTTATCTTGCGGATCCGCCGTTACATATAGCCCTGCATTAGCTCCCGGCATGTATGATTCCTATTTTCCCGCCAACCCGAAAGATGGACACGCACCGCATAACGGTTTATTAGTGTGAGCTACAAATTTAATAAATTTTCAGCTTTTTTAGCATTTTTAACATCAGAAAGTGAGGAACGGAACGACCAAATTTGCCCCTATTTCACGAGTGTGTGACCATAATCAACGCCATTGATGAATTAACAAGTGACACCATTTGCCTAACCGGGAAATAAATTATCCCCGTAATCTTTTACATTTTAATATGTAGCAAAGAGACGAAGACGGAAATGAACACACAAAAAAGTTGCACACGATAGTCCGCATTTTACTTTTATCTTTTGTACCCACAATTATAATTCACCATTTTATTTTTCTATACCATAGCAAGTTTCGTTCCCAAGGGGTATTCCGGATTTCAAGAGACGTGGATGACCGAATGAGGGCAAAAATCAAAACCCTAAAAATTCCCTGGACCAAAAATTAACCCCCAAAAAAATCCTATACAGAACTGCGCATGCACCGACCAGATTATTCAGTTAAAATCAAGCCAGCTAAGAAAATACTTGCCAAATTTTTCCTACCCCAAAAGAATCCCGGAATTGAAAATTTTAAACCCAAAAAATCCTTCTATCATCGCCGTCACTTGAAATCCGGAGTACCTTCACTGGAGTTTCGATCCACCCCAAATTTCTTAATCGAAAGTTTTGCTTATGACGTACTTCATAACCGCAAAACAGATTGTCGACTACAAAGCTGTATCGAAGAGACCAACAAGTAAAAAGGAAACAGCCACGAATGGGAAAAGAACCAAGTATCTTCTATTTTTTGGAAACCGAAATACATTCCACTCGAAAATGAAGAACCCTCACCTCCGGTAAAAATGCCTGCAATCAACTAAAATGAGTCAGTTAATTTGAAGTGTGACCATCCCCTTTAGGCATTTGCGTTTCCTCTTTTACCCACTGCACCGTGGGGCATTTGGAATCAAACGTCTGTCTCGGGGAGGGGAGAGTATAGTAGAGTTTTACATTTTTAGCCCCTTACAATGAGAAAGTTTGCGGTAATATTGTGTTTCGCAAATTTTCATGCAGTACTTACGTAATTGTGGTATTACTAAACATGCGGAATTTTTTATGATTGGCTCGGCGTTTTTTAGCATGGTACATGTACGTGGAGTTCTTATCCCTTTCAAGGGAGTTTTTTTATAAGTTGGAGAAAATCCTATAGTGTTGGCGTTGAAATGAAACCTCTTCTGCCGAACCTTTTGGCTGAACTTGCTTTATATTCAAGTGAAGATAATGTCAATTTACAGCTTTATACTGATTTTTCCAGATCAAACCATTATGACACAGAGTGAAAACGGAGCAGCATGTGAGAGTGATGTTACATCACTTGGTACGGGACAAGAGCTGAACTTTGATGATGACACACTGAAAGGTAAAGATTCTTACAACTTTTAACACTGTATCACCAAAAGGCCTTTAATACAGCAAACTAAGGACAGATGAGATAAAATATACAAAAAAGACAAAAAATCGTCATTTGAAAACATTCAACATACGGAAGTGGTTAAAGAGTCGTTGAACAGTATCTCTACTGAAGGTGGTTTTTTCATTTTTTATCTACATTAGGCTTTTCGTAGAATTTCTCGTCGAGTTTATCACCTGTGACATAATGAATGGCTGTTTAGGTACTGGTGCTTTATATACGAGTGAAGATAATGTCAATTTATAGCTTTATACTCATTTTTCTAGATCAAACCATTATGACACAGAGTGGAAACGGAGCAGCAAGTGAGAGTTATGTTACATATGGTACCGGACAAGAGCTGAACTTTGATGATGACACACTGAAAGGTAAAGATTCTTACAACTGTTAATAGTGTATCACCAAAAGGCCTTTAACATGAGAAATTTAAGGAGAAATGAAATAAAAGATACAGAAAGGAAAAAAAACCGTCATTTGATAACATTCAACATTTGATACATGAAGACTGAAAGTCGGTAAACATTATCTTCACTGAAGGTGTTTTTTTATTTTTTATCTAGATTAAACTTTTTTTTAACAGCCCTGCATCTGTCTCGGGGAGGGGAGAGTATAATAGAGTGTTACATTTTATCGCCTTACATTAAGAAATTTTGTGGTATTATTGTGTTGGGCAAATTTTCATAAGGTACTTATGTAATTGTGATCTTTAATTCTGCTATTGTGGTATTTCCAAACAAGCGCAATCTTTTTTTGATTGGCTCGGTGATTTTTAGCATGGTTTTGTTGAATTCGTCGATTTTTCTTCGCCGTGTTACGGTGTTCCGTATACCTCTAGCCGCTCTAAAATCTTATTTGTTACGCATGCCTATACTTCTGCTACAAGACCGGCTTTGATAGTGTGACATTGTGCCCAGTTGCGGTTTTAGAAAGGTTTACTAGACAATATTTCCATGATAATTTGTTATGCGCTTCAACCCATCAACAGAAACAATTAGTAAGGCATTTGTATTAACGCATGCAGAAATCCCATGGTGCAGCCACAGCAGCTTCACATTGTACCATTTCTTATTATAATTCTTATAACTATTATATTATTATTAATATTATTACTATTTGAAAAGGTTATTTTAGTGTTAATCCAATCTTAAGTTTTGTAGTTTTCAAAGTAAAAAAAGTGTATCTGTTGAAGTGGTCATAGCAGCCAAACATCTTTAAGTAGCAAACCGAATTTATATACTTAACAATGTTTTTATCAGGAAGTTTTACAAATAACAAAAGCTGTTGCAAATTATGACTATTATCCCCTTAAGTTCTATAAAGCTAAAAGTAAACTTTATCGAGTGTCACTTACACCAAAAAGAAACAACATGTTTATAAGGATTATTGCTGCAATTGACTCCTGATTCTGTTCTCAAATATGATTCAGTCACGTCTTACTGAAGTGGTACTGTAACTCCCTGCTGCTACTAAGTCGATTGACTAGGGTAACAAAAAAAACTGCAAAAACCGTCGCTCTGAATCTGAAACTGAATCAGCCACCGAGATTGTCGGAAAGTGAGTTGGCAATGGTTGGTTACTAGGTTGGCCTGAGCGACTGGGCTACTGAGTTCTGGAAAACAGTTTCATGTCTTGAATGAAAGCACAATGGAAAACTGAATCAGATTACGTGTACTGTCCTGTTGTTTGAAAATTCCTTTACCACGCATTTCATGACTGCCTACCACAGAATTTTGATTGATTTGTTCAGTCAATAAAAGTTTTATAGTAATGTGAGATTACCACTTGTGGCAAAATGAATGGTTGTTTTGGTAACAGTGCTTATACAAGTGAAGTTAATATTAATTTAAAGCATTTTACCGATTTTTCCAGATCAAACCATTATGGCACAGAGTGGAAACGGAGCAGAATGTGAGAGTGATGTTACATCACTTGGTACCGGACAAGAGCTGAATTTTGATGATGACACACTGAAAGGTAAAGATTCTTACAACTGTCAATAGTGTATCACTAAAAGGCATTTAATATAGCAAACTAAGGGGAAATGAAATAAAATATACAAAAAAGACAACAAACCGTCCCTTGAAAGCATTCAACAATGGAAATGGTTAGAGAATCAAAGTCGTTAAACATTATCTCTACTGAAGGTATCTTGATTAGGCTTTTCCTAGAATTTGTGGTCGAGTTTAGCAAGTGTGGCGAAATGAATGGCTGTTTTGGTACTAGTGCTTTATATACAAGTGAAGATAATGTCAATTTACAGCTTTATACTGATTTTTCCAGATCAAACCATTATGGCACATAGTGGAAACGCAGCAGCAACTGAGGGTGATGTTACATCACTTGGTACCGGACAAGAGCTGAACTTTGATAATCACAAGCTGAAAGGTAAAGTTTCTAACAACTGTTAATAGTGCATCACCAAAAGCCCTTTAAAATAGAAATTTAAGGAGAGATGAAATAAAAGATACAGCAAGGAAAAAAACCGTCATTTGATAACATTCAACACTAATAAAGACTTAAAGTCGTTAAACATTATCTCCACTGAAGGTGTTTTTTAACGAAAAAAAACTGCAAAAGACGTCGCTCTGATTCTGAAACTGAATCAGCCACCGAGATTGTCGAAAAGTGAGTTGACAATGCTTGGCTACTATGGTGGCCTGAGCGACTGGGCTACTGAATACGAAAACGCAGTTTTATATCTTGATTGAAAGCACAATGGAAAACTCAATCAGATTACGTGTACTGTCCCGTTGTTTGAAAAGTACTTCACCACGCATTTTATGACTGCCTGCTACAGAATTTTAATTGATTTGTTCAGTCAATAAAAGTTTTATACCAATGTGAGTCTACCACTTGTGGCAAAATGACTGGTTGTTTTGGTAACAGTGCTTATGCAAGTGAAGTTAATAATAATTTAAAGCTTTTCACCGATTTTTCCAGATCAAACCATAATGGCACAGAGTAGAAACGGAGCAGAATTTGAGAGTGATGTTATATCACTTGGTACCGGACAAAAGCTGAATTTTGGTGATGACACACTGAAAGGTAAAGATTCTTACAACTGTGAATAGTTTATCACCAAAATTTGTACGCGAGATTTACAATTGTACATTCAACAACACAAATAAAGTTTCCGTTATTAGTATTATAATTTTAAAAGGTTATTTTAGGGTTAATCCAATCTTAGTTTTTGTAGTTTTGAAACTAAAAAAAGTGTTGTTGTTGATGTGGTCATAGCAGCCAAACATCTGTAAGTAGGAATCCGAATTTATATACTTAACAGTGTTTTTATCACGAATTTTCATCAACAAAGTATTACCAATAACGAAAGCTGTTGCAAATTATGACGATTATCCCCTTAAGTTCTATAAAGCTAAAAGTAAAACTTTACCGAATTTCGAAAAAGAAACAGTATGTTTATAAGGATTATTGCTGTTATTGACTCCTGATTCTGTTTTCAAATATGGTTCTGTCACATCTTACTGAAGTGGTACTGTAACTCCCTGCTGCTACCAAGTCGATTGACTAACGTAACAAAACAACTGCAAAAACGTCGCTCTGAATCTGAAACTGAATCAGCCACCGAGATTGTCGAAAAGTGAGTTGACAATGCTTGGCTACTATGGTGGCCTGAGCGACTGGGCTACCGAATACGAAAACGCAGTTTCATGTCTTGATTGAAAGCACAATGGAAAACTCAATCAGATTACGTGTACTGTCCCGTTGTTTGAAAAGTACTTCACCACGCATTTCATGACAGCCTGCTACAGAATTTTAATTGGTTTGTTCAGTCAATAAAAGCTTTATACAAATGTGAGTTTTGTTTTGGTAACAGTGCTTATGCAAGTAAAGTTAATATTAATTTAAAGCTTTTCTCCGATTTTTCCAGATCAAACCATGATGGTACAGAGTGGAAACGGAGCAGAATTTGAGAGTGATGTTACATCACTTGGTACCGGACAAGAGCTGAATTTTGGTGATGACACACTGAAAGGTAAAGATTCTTACAACTGTTAATAGTGTATCACCAAAAGGCATTTAATATAGCAAACTAAAGGGAAATGAAATAAAATATACAAAAAAGACAACAAACCGTCCTTTGAAAACATTCAACATACGGAAGTGTTTAAAGAGTCAAAGTCGTTAAACATTATCTCTACTGAAGGTATCTTGATTAGGCTTTTCCTAGAATTTGTGGTCGAGTTTAGCACTTTTGGCGAAATGAATGGCTGCTTTGGTACTAGTTCTTTATATACAAGTGAAGATAATGTCAATTTACAGCTTTATACTGATTTTTCCAGATCAAACCATTATAGCACAGAGTGGAAACGCAGCAGCAAGTGAGGGTGATGTTACATCACTTGGTACCGGACAAAAGCTGAATTTTAATGATGACAAACTGAAAGGTAAAGATTCTGACAACTGTTAATAGCGTATCACCAAAAGGCCTTTAACATAGAAATTTAAGGAGAAATGAAATAAAAGATACAGAAAGGAAGAAAACCGTCATTTGATAACATTCAACACACATAAAGACTGAAAGTCGTTAAACATTATCCCCACTGAAGGTGTTTTTTTCTTTATATCTAGATTAAACTTTTTCTAAATTCGTGGTCGACGACTTTCAATTTTTCCGCCAACCCGCCAACCCGAAAGATGCACACGCACCGCATAACGGTTTATTAGTGTGAGCTACAAATTTAATGCATTTTCTGCTTTCTTAGTATTTTTAACATCTGAAAGTGAGGAACGGAACGACCAAATTTGCCCCTATTTCACAAGTCTGTGACCAGTGTCATGATGAGTTAACAAGTGACACCATTTGCCTAACAGGGCAATAAATTATCTCTGTCTTTTTTTTCGTTTTAATCTGTAGCAACCAGACGAAGACGGAAATGAACATACTAAAAAGTTGCACTCGATAGTCCGCATTGTACTCTTATCTTTTGTACCCACAATAATAATGCAGCATTTTATTTTTTTATACTAATGAAAGTTTACCACTTGCGCCAAAATGAATGGTTGTTTTGGTAACAGTGCTTATATAAGTGAAGATAATATTAATTTAAAGCTTTTTACCGATATATACAGATCAAACCATTATGGCACCGAGTGGAAACGGAGCAGCATGTGAGAGTGATGTTATGTCATTTGGTACGGGACAAAAGCTGAATTTTGATGATCACAAACTGAAAGGTAAAGATTCTTACAACTGTTAATAGTGTATCACAAAAAGGCCTTTAATATAGAAATATAAGGAGAAATGAAATAAAAGATACAGAAAGGAAAAAAACCGTCATTTGAAACATTCAACATACGGAAGTGGTTAAAGAGTCAAAGTCGTTAAACTTTATCTCTACTGAAGGTGGTTTTTTAACTTTTTATCTAGATTAGGCTTTTCCTAGAATCAATTGTGGTCGAGTTTACCACTTGTGGCAAAATGAATGGCTGTTTTGGTACTAGTGCTTTATATACAAGTGAAGATAATGTCAATTTACAGCTTTATACTCATTTTTCCAGATCAAACCATTATGGCACAGAGTGGAAACGGAGCAGCAAGTGAGGGTGATGTTACGTCACTTGGTACCGGACAAGAGCTGAACTTTGATGATGACA
>BOPM01001324.1:7606-19479 GCA_022179025.1 Porites australiensis
AAAACTGGCGACGCGTATACAGGCTGGAACTCAGTCTCCAAGATCTACATAGAAGAGGTGGCTCCCCCACAGTCGTAACTGAAGCAGCAGCTCAATGACTTTCCCACATTTTTTTTTTGTGTGTTAGATTCACTGACGCTGTTACGGAAAGGTTAAATGAAAAGTTCAAGAAACTTAAAAGAAATAGACAGACAAAATAAAGTAAATGTAACCAGATGATAAGGCGTATATTTAAGTTAGTACTTCATTTTGATTTCTGGTTGTCATAGCAAAAGAAGTGTGTTTGTGCAAATAAAGAAGAATTAGCTGAACAAATACTGTGTCTTGTGAAGTTATCGTTGTTGAGAGTACATATAAATGTTTTCCTACGAGTTCTCAGTTTATTTCGTTTCGTAAAGTTGGGTTGTTATTGAGCACTTTCCGCTTCACTTTCGTCACATTCCTAAGTTAATTTTTTTCCTCTAATTTAAAGAATTAAAAAGGAGCCATTTTCTTAACACTTTACTATAAGCAACTGCGAGAAAATATTGCTTAAAATCATTTTCAGAAATGTCTAAAAACGTTCAACTTTTTGAATGACGACGTTTCGACGTTCTAGCATGAAATTATCATGTAAAAAAACATTTACGGGTTCTATAAATTATACAAGAAAAACAATTAGATGAATAAAAAGAAAAGTAAGATATAAGAATACGTTGCAAGTTAAACAAAGAGTTCAGCACTGATGGAGTTCCTGTGGTTGAATATTATACTTGGTTTAAATTTTATTTCTCTTTGTTTTTAACTCATTATCATACATTACCATACCCCATCAAATTTTTCGTGGCCATTCTTAAAAAGCAAAATAGTCCATTTTCGAGTTCGCTATGACCGCTGAGTTAAAGAAGTGAAGACGCATTTTTTACAGTCTTAGCCTCCATCTGAAGTAATATATTCACAAATTCCAACGAGAAAAATACCTGTTTATTACTCTGTCTATTGTGTATATTCAAATTTCAAACACTTACTTGCCAGAATTTCAGAATATGTTACTTCAAGTAGAGGCTAACCCTGTATGAATGTGTCGTTAATTTTTGTATTCAGCAGTAATTTTTAATTCGAAACTGGACTATTGGCTCTCATTCGGAAGATTTTTTTTATTGTGGCTTCTAAAAAGTGTTTACCGATTGCCGAATCTTGTGTGCACAGCAATAGTACGAGTTACCGCTATTCATGGCTCTTTAGCCTTCCGATTGTCCACGCGGGGTATCAGCTTCCTTCTCGTAGTTACCATTGCCCTCTAAGGGTGAGGCAGTTTTCCGCTCAAAGTAAGCCTTATCTCCAGAACTAAAAGAAAATAAGAATAAAATAAGTTCTCATTTATCGGACGAGATAGAATGGAATTTTGGCATCTTTAAATGATTACTGTCACGTGACCTACATTTTTAGGTGCAATTGTTAACGAAATGAAAACAGCCGAAACTCTCTTCAACGCCTTGGGGACAGAAGAAAGTGGCAGTTGTTGTGGAGAGGTGGCTGTTGTGGTGAGGTAGGGGTGACGTCATATGACAAATTCTTCTATCTTACTGTATCCCATAATGTTAATTAAATCATAAACAATATTTAGAAAAATAAGATACACACAAAAAAACTTGAATAATGTTTTGAAACAAGACAAGTATTTTTAAATAGTAGACAATTTATTCTAACTTTAGCAGTATAAATTGAACACAGTCAAAATATGATTGCCGCGATTAATCATCAGCGCGCCTTACGGATCAAATTTCATGACGTTCTTATCAGTTACTGAAAAAAATGGCCGTTTTGGAGAGATTATTTTGGCAGTAAGCGACACGCTTTAGAGGCCGTTGCCGTTGTAGAGGCGGCCGTTGCAGAGAAGCTTAAACAAGAGTAAATGTTAAAATGTATGGATTGTCTACCGGAACAAAAAAAAAGTGGCCGTTGTAGAGAGGTGGCAGTTAGTGGAGATTCGACTGTACCGTATTTACTCCATCAAACACCGCTGCGTTTATTAAATGTTTAGCTTTTCGGTGCGGCTTTATTTCTAATAGCGGCACCGAGATATTCAAGGGAAGCGCTTATTTCAGAATCGCATTTTTTAAATCACTGAAAACAGATTCGGTAAATTATTTGTAAATATTACGTAAACTAGGACAGAAAAATGTTTTACCTTCCAGTGTCTCTCTTATTTTGCTGAGCGGATAGAATCACAAATACAGCGACCCCTCTGCCACAGACCTAGTGGAATCTATAACTTCTCCGGCTTCTCGGGGAAAACGTCACTTAGAACGCTTATTTTCCACTGAATTTTTTTCTTAGTTCTGTACCTCCCATAAAAGCTAAAAGGGGTAGCAGGCCTAACATCTTTACCGGTACGAAACTTTTGAAAAACTTATCATATATTGCTCTAGCGAGAAGAAGTAATTTAAAAAGATTTACACAATTCATGCGAAATTTATTACTGGTACCCTTTAGATGTTTTTTTGTCAATGGTAATTAAATATGTTTCTTTATCTTTGCCTCTTTTAAACAAATATGAATAACGAAATACACTAGTTTTATAGAGGTCACAATAGAAAGTTACCGGGGACGCAAAAAATTAGCCGGGTAGAAACAAACTATTCACCAGGTACCGGGGAGGCTAAAATATTACTGGGTAGACTGAATTAAACCACTAGGTTGGGTTTCACTGGCTCTGCTACAGAGGGGTGTGTAATTGTCTGGATGGTGTAAATTTCCGAGTTGTACCGAGTTTTTTATTATAATTCGCGTTTAAACGCCGCATTCTTCTGTTTGGGTGCCCGAGAATGGCTACGGTGTTTATTTGCGGACGGGATTAGTTATTTGTAAGTTTGCTTCTACCTGCGGCCTTTTAATCGAGGGCTGATCACGGTTAAAATTTATCATCGCTTAAAGAACGGGATGTATTACATACACTCTTTAGTATTAAATTTCGGTCGACTTGATTAAAATTTCTAACGACATGACTCTGGTTTCAGGCGATATAAAAAGTCGGGCGAGATGACTTTCGGGCAACTTGACCGGTTACCAACCAGGGTTATGTGCTTCTGGTGACACACTGAGGCACGAGAATTTGGTTTGAAAACTCGCAATCGTAATCAATCTCAGTTGTACTCAGTAGTCAAATCGAAAGGTTGCTTACACTGAAAATTAAAAACATCTGTTTCAGTCTCAAATTGCCAATTCAGCGCTGCAGGCCAAAGTCTGATTCAGACTCTCCTGGAGCCATTTGAGCACAATCTAGGCCAAAACAGCTCAATCAAAACGCTATTCCAGTTTACGCTGGGGCCCATTTCAGCTCCGGGTCCAAATCGGCCCTAGGTAACTGGACTGAAGTGGCCCTGATTTAGGGGTGCCAAATCAGGTTAAAAATAGGACGGTATCAGTTTACTCACTGAAACGGCCCCATTTTTAGGGCTGAAACAGATCTTTGTGATTTACAGTGTATAACGTAGTGATTGTCAGGCTGGGGTCCAGGACTTTTTCGCCGTCTTTCCTTCTCCCCCTTCCGTTGCCTTTTTGCCTTTGCCCCTGGTCTGACAGGAGCGTGCTAAACGAGATTGTTATCGAGACAGTGGCGCGCACTGTTAGATGGTTGATTGACAACTGATTGATCACGCTCCGTTGAACTTCGTGGCCTAGTCTAGAACATTACAATTTATAAAAGCATGAATTACAAGCTAACTTAATTGCTTGCGAAATTTGTTTATAACTGATTCTATCGCACCGAAAGTAAATAAAATGAAGTCACTGAAAACAGAAACGTTTTTTGTAATAATGACCGTGTGCCTCTCATGTACCTTCGCTATGGTGATAACTTTCCTTTATTCTAAAGGAACCAAATCGAACACAATTAAATTGCCTTTAGTCTAATTAATAATGCATATTGTTTATACAAGACTTCAAATCAAACGAGACGCCTCGTGACTAAAAATAATATGGAATTGTGCTCCGGCTTTATTTTCGAACTGTAGTCAAGAGGCATAAAAGGAACAGGTTAGATTTTAAAGAAATAAACCGGATACTAGGATACTTTCAATGAGGCATCTTCATTTGTTATGGTACGCTATAGAACGATAACTAACTTGAGCTTTTCTCGAGCTTAAGGTAACAAAAGTAGTTTCTTCGGCACATAAGCATGAGAACAGGAAAAAATCAATTTATTTTTGCCAAAAGGCCGAGATATTGAGTTCTGAATTCTCTGTGACACCTCTTTAATTAAGAAACTCTTTTCACTTCACGTTTTAGGTAGAATTTATCGAAGATCTTCCTAGAACATTGTCTGGAAAGACCAACAGAAGTGAACTGAGGAATGGAGAATTGATGAAGCGTCCAGGTCACGGGAAATAAATATCGTTCGAGAAGAACAATTATACCTGTTTGTAATTAACCTGAAAATAGTAGGGAGCAATAGTGTTGGGGCTGCTCATGGCCCCGGTTTACTAGTTTGGTAATACGGTTCATCCGCCTTCTCCAAGTAAAACATCGGCATTTTTGCAAAGGGAATATTGGTGGGAAGAGATATATTACAGTAACTATAACTTGGCCAGTTGGTGCCCGTCTCTCGAAATTAAAGTCCTGATTATACACTGTAGATCAGAAAGATCTGTTTACCCTAAAAATGGGGCCGTTTCTGTTAGTAAAATGCAGTCCTATTTTTTGAGTGTAATTTGGCTCCCTTAAATCAGGGCCAAGACGTAAAATCCGACCCGAGGGCTCAATGGGCCCCAGCGTGGGCTGGAATAGCCTTTTGATTGGGCTGTTTTGGCTAAACTTATGCTCAAATGGCTCCAGGAGGAGCTGAATCAGACTTTGGCCTGCAGGGCTAGATTGGCACTTTAAGGGGGCTGAAACACATTTTTTTTAATTTCAGTGTATTAATTAAGTTGTTTTGTGTTTAGAATGTTCCATTTAAGTCTAAGTAAACGAAATATATTAAACTGGTTAGGGGGCTAAGAATAGTGTCAATTCACCCTGACCATCCAAATTAGAAACCGAATTTACAAAGAAACTAGCTATGAAACAAGCTAGATTCCTCCAGGCCGTTTAAGTTACTGACAATTATGATTGCTAACAACTTTAACAAGACTCTGGCTGGTTATCCTTATGTCTCATTATAGACCTCTGCTTAAGCATTCACTGCAGAGTAATGCAAATCCCATTAAAAGGAAAAACGCCTCAGACATTTTCCCTCCCCCTGTATTGAGTTGTGATCTTTTATATAATCTCGCATAAGCGAGATCAAGCATAAGCGGAGCAAGCTCGGTTCAACTCTCCTTGCGCCAAGGTATAACTAACTCGCACATGCGATATTTTGCTAAAGCCAAAGATGAAACAGAACCTGGAGGAAATAGACTGAAAACAGGATTGGTTAATCGAGCGACTAGTGTTCAAGGTTTACCATGCCTGATTGTGGCTACCAGCTGTTTTCCTTTTTATTCTTAGAAAATCAACCTTTACCTGGGGAGGAGCTTGGCCGAGCGGACAGAGTGCTGGACTTGCAAGCTCAAGTCCCACCCTGACCGATAGCTGGATTGGTTCTGGATAGTCCTGAGTCAAGCTTTGAAAATAGCCAGCTGGTTTGCCTGTTGTCAGTTTGGATTCTTGATCCTGTTAAGTTTGATCTAAATTTTTTTCAGATACTTCCTTGGCCCCACTGGCAGTTCTAAAAAAACTGCATGTCGATGTTTTTTTAGAAACATTTTTTGATGCAACCATGCCTCCAATCACACAAACTGCAACAAAAAGGAACTTGATTGATTTAAGCCGACTGGAAACCGACTGCTGATTGTAATATCATTCGTTATCCAAGAAAATATTATCTTTTGAAAGCTACGTTAGTGTAATAATTACAAAAAAGAGGGAAGGAAATCCTCTCTTGGGTCAAGAAATCATTTTGTAGCACATCATTCAGTTTACTGGGATCGGAATCGTAGGACGAATACAAGACATGCACACGACATTCAGTTGTATATAGCAAAAATGATAAACTAACTCCAAAATCCTTCTGAAATGTCAATCGTTTGATTAATCGTGTTTCTTTTTAACATAGACCTGTCTTCGGTTGAATCATTCTCGTTCCCAGAGCTTCGATCCTTTTGGTCAGCGTCGGGGATCGAGAGATCTCTCGATCCCCGACGCTGACCCAAAATGATCGAAGCTCTTGTGACGAGAGGGCGGTTGAATTTAACATGCATGCCCTGCGCATGCACTGTTTGATTACAAGACGTGATCTAACCAGAATCCATCAATACAAAGAAATCATTACGGCACCTTTGAGTAACAGAAAGAAGAATCACCAAAATTGAATGAGAAGTAACTAATCCTCCTTTTACTTTGGAAAAAGTATGATCCACGTATTTATGTTTATTGAATTTTTTTGTTAATTTTAACACTTGGCCGGTTTTTCCTTATGTAACATTGATCAGAATTAGCGTGGAATGATACTGATATTTTCAATAACGCGAAGAGAACAGAAAAAAACGAATTATTTATTAAATACTGAGTCCTATATTGACGTTTTTTATGTACGTTACATATTGTTTTTGAAATCAATATCTCCGTTTCATGTATGTATTAATACTTGACCGAAAAACTACAACTTATCCTAGGAGAAGGTTTTTTTTTCTTTTTAAAGAAAGCATTTATTTGGCAATAATAATAAAAAAATAAGAAATGACAAAAAAAAGAAAGAAAAAAGAAAAAATTAATGTTCCCCCGCTCTCTTTTTACAGTCTCCCGGACGAAAAACATATTTTTTCACTCGGTCTTTGCCTTATGCGGTCAGAGCGGTATAGAATCCAAAGACTGGACTTTACATTCTTCCTGAAGCACGGTTTTTTTTTCCTTCCTGTTTGTTCAGGTTAGTTTTTTATTATTTGAATATATTTGATAATGAACATCTGTATTGCAGCAATGGAAGCCAACAAGAATGCTAACAGAAATTAGTATCATCCAAGAAAGCCACCTACGGAGGTATAAGTAACATTTTGTTTTATGGAAGTCAGTTAATTCAGCGGTTAATAAGCCTTTAATCAGAACTATGATATTGTTCCACTTCTAAACATCACTAATGTGCTCGAATAAAAAAGAATGTCGGTCAATGATAATTTTAGCAGAAAAATAGAATTGAAGTAAAGTGGTCGCCTTTATACCATTTGACAGCAGACACTCAAACTCTAATTTTCACAATAAAAATGCAAATCATAAAATGACACCAGTCAAAACCAATCGAATCGATAGATTGAACTTTTGGCAAGTTGATCCGCATGTGCAGACGCCATCCTATATTCATGACGAATGTAAATATAAATTCTCTAAGTTACGACAAACAGCAAGTAGCCATTTACCTAATTTAACACTTGTATATGTCACTGCTATTTTACTCAGCCTTTCCTACTGGCGCATAGTTTGGCACTCTTGTCGCCCCAGTAAAGCTAAAAAATAGAAAAGACTTTCAGGAGCTGAGAGCTCTTAGAGCCATGCAGTGTGACACAGCAATGACTTGCGCACAGTTATTTCATGAAGCTAAGTTACTGTCACTTTATAATCGTAGATTGACTTCATTAATGTCCAAGATTAAACAGGGTACCCCCCCCCCCCCAAATCATTTGTGTCAAGTGTTTACACCGTACAATTCTAAGTATAGTCTACGAGAGATTTCGTTTTCCTCAGGTTTAGTACTCAGCCTTTGTATGGGTACCTGCCGACGTTGAAATCAATCGCAAAGTCACGGGTTGTTAGGAATCTTCAAACTGCTATAACAGGTAGGAGAAACGTTTGTTCAAGAATAGAGGTCTCGTAAGACATTCCACAACAGATCGATATGAACGTACTAAATAGATCGCCTTTACATTCCATTGGTATGATTTAAGTACAAAAGAGAGAACGGACTTCTCGCACTAGTCTGTTCTATACATCCTCCCTTTTTAAACAAGAATTCCCTTTTCATGTTAAATTTTTTGCCTGCTCTTCTGCGGCCTCCATCATTGTCGTTTTCCTTAGTTTCTGTAATATTTTTTTAGAATTTAATAATCTAGTTAATTATACTTGAACAACTCGCCTCGAATAGCCTGCGCTACTTTCGGGTTGTGTACGTATTAAACTAAATCAGTTGTAACAACAAAAAAATGGAAATAAATTAATTTTTCCTTGTCCTTTATAATTAGTTGATCAGCTAAATTACACGGAAGTGAAATACCGTGTGGCACTGCAAATTGATTATGTGGGAATTTTAGTTACGATATGGTCAGGGGATAACCTGCTACAGCTTGAAACAGACTGTGAATTTCCGACTCGCGGCATAGGGACTCTTGACTTAGTGTTGATAAATCTCCACATTAACCTTCATAAAGAGTCCATTCAACGACCCCCGCATGGTTTATAGGACCATCTGTCGGTAGAGCTGCAAGCCGCGGTTTACGGTTTACTTTAAAATTAAAAATTAAAAAAAGAGACTTATGGGTTAGTAACCGCTTCGCTATGCGACCTTTCCTCCAGGAGGTTGTCAGATGTGCACTGCGAACACCTGTTCCGAGAAAGTCACGGTCCTTCCTTGAGACAATCATCCAAACAAGGATGTATTATGCGATCTTCCTCAACGATCCAAATCAATCCATGAAATAATCCAACTTCAAAAAGCTTATCAAACGACTTTAAGGGGGCCTTTGGTCAAAGAAACCTTACTATGTTTCTTTTCCATATAAATCACGTTAAATGTGAGCATAAGACCTGTAGATCGGATTACAAAGAGTCTAACGGTTTGAACTTGGCCAAAAATATCAAAAAGGTCTTTTTTCACCAAGAAGGACTTTTAGACAACTGTTCCGCCCTTAGTGCCCGTTCAGTCTATACTTGAATCTTTCATCCTAGATGACTATAGGGAAAGAATGTCGATATTATGGTAGATCCCTTCAGGCCCGTTTCAAACGTCGCGCTATTGCCGTGCCGAACTCAATTGATCGAATTAAATTCGACTTTAGCACGGCAGTAGCACGACGTTTGAAACCAAGTCGTGACTGCCGTGTAGCGCGGCAAGGCTTGCCGTGCTACGCGGCAGTAACTCGACTTAGTTTCAAACGTCGTGCTACCGCCTTGCCGAACTCTATTCATAAATTATAAATACATTAGAATATATTTAAAAGTTTGCTAAACCGTTTCTTTATTTTTATGTTTTGTTTTTGACAACAGCCGTTCCATTCGGCTGTCATTGTGTGAATTAAATTCGAAGTCTGAAACCAAGTCGTGCTAGTGTGCTGTAGTCGAGCTACAGTCGAGCCAGCTTAACACGGCAGTAGCACAACGTTTGAAACAGGGCTCAGAGAAACAAAAGCCAGTGAAGGACGTGAAGACTTTTGCGGCCCTATAACAGTAACACCATTTTTATCTGAAAAGCCTAAAACTCTTAAAGCATGTACGACCAGCTATGTTGAGAAAAATAGTTGATAGCCAGTTTGAGTCCTTGCCCAAGACCTCTAACACGCATGCGTTTCTCAACATGCTTCTCTTCTGAACCAGACAAACTGGTGGATCTGACCCCACTGTAAGAATTGTTTTATTCAACTTAAGAAAAGGCCTTCGATGTAAAAGATCACAAAATCCTCGCCGGTGGCCTCAGAATCATCGATTGTCCTAAACAGCGCAAAATAGGAAAGGCGAAATGGGTTTTTTTCCAGCAGAGGTCCAACAAGGGACCATGCTTGGACCCTTGCCGTTTAATGGTCGATACATTAAAGTTTTGTTACACTTCCAGTATGCGGACTATGGAACATAACGTTAACAAATAAATTACTTGTAAATGACAAAATCACAGCTTCTTGACCAACAAATATACCTCCTAAGCATCGTATGAACCGTTACAAACAACAAAAATGAACTTTGAAAAACTGTTAGGCTAACAACTTTTCAAAAACCTACAATTCAGTGTTTCAATATCAATCCGTTTCATCCGTGCCTGTTTTTGTATTTGCTGTGTTATTAGAGCGACTTTTGTAGGACCTTGAAATGAAAAGGTGCAAACAAAACAGAAAAAACAAACAAACGGGAATAAAGCGATTTTATAGGTTTATCGAGCGGATACAAACGCGCGTGGCCTTTGGTTTGTTAAGCGAACGCTCGGGTGTAAAAACGTCACGCCAGAGAGCTTTCTAGAAATCAACCCGATACTTCGCTTTGACGTCATACTGAAACACGACTGGCCAATGGAACAATGCCTTCTCCATATTAGGGTTTTCGTTGGCGGGAAAACGAAGAGTCCATGTTTTAATCTTTTCATCCATTGTCTGATCAAATAAATAACTAACACTTACCGAAACCATTTTCCAAGGTCATACAGAAAATCGCGCTAATTCCTTTTTTTATTGTTTTGAGAAATTATTTTGAAATTGGTGTTTCACCCAATTTGTTGAACGGAAGTTAACTTTTTTCCAGCCAGGCATCATTGTCCTTACTATAAAGTCAGGAACTAGCAGCGACAATCGCCGTCGTGTATGCGCACACGAAAAGAACTCAGGAGATACTGTTCGCCGATTGAGCAATATAATACAAAACATTTGTTGTGTCCAATCAGGAGCCAGCATTCGCTTGAGCGTTTGGAAGTGGTCTGATAAGAGTCGGTACCCAGGTACTCTTACGCCTGTGCTTGAAAACTTTCGTCGCACTTTTTCTCCCGACCCCGGCTGACTGCCCTCCGAGGATGCCCCATGCCTAATGCCCGTGTGCTTCGGTACAGCGGTCTCAATTAAGACCACCGGTTTATCAATAAACGAATGCTCGCATTTAAAGGGAACGGTTTGACGAGAAAAAAAAATGTCTAGTCCAGAGGTAAGGGCTGCCGGTGAATGCAAAAACTTGACACTATTTAATTTATGCTATTTATGCAGAGCTTCTTTTTCTCCTCCTCACTCAAGAAGAGAAAGGGGCTATGTTTGCAGGGTGAAACATTGGTCACAAAACAGATGAGTGAGATAATTACTATGTGTAATAATGTTAGCATTAGTAAAAGGAGTCGATGTCAAATGGTTCTATTTTAAAATGCACGAAGGCAAAAAAAATAGTGATACCTTAGCTCTGTAGTGGATTGATGGCAACACAAATGAAGTCAAGTGGAGTTTTCAAGATGTCGCTTTTTGGTCTAAAAAGTAAGAAACAAAACATGTGGAGATTTAAATGATAAAAGATTAGCGGCCACAAAATATCAAACATTTTTAACCGACTGTGCTCGATTTTGTGGCCTTAATTATTCCATGAAATTTGCACAGATGACGTGCCTGTGTTACATCATACGGTTCCCAGCATACTTTGGGGGTGTAATAAGACGTGGCGTCCATCTTGTTTCTTTAGTCTTCGTATCTGTCAACACCTAGAGAGCATACTCCATCTGTTGGTAGTGCAAAATGTCTCCATAAAATGCATAATAAGAATTCAGATATTTTATAATACTTGAATTAAAACTGGTGACAGAGTGATGGCAATTTTACCCAGGATTCCTGAATACATTCTGATGCAGGTGACTTGTTTGAAAACAGGTATTAGTTTCCTATCGACCATCTATTCAAGCAAGTCAGCAATGGCAGTGCTATGATGCAATTTACAAACACACTATCATACAGGCTTGTACCACTGAAATCCTTTTTTCAAAGAAACCCTGAAACCTTAGAAAACATGTCCCTACAATCCTTGAAAATAGGTTTCTTGTTATCAGAAACAGTTTTAAAGAGAGGGTCTTTATAGCTGTGGAAATAACGGCTTGCTTCCTAACGACACTGCCCCTTCCTACCGTGTCCTAATATGTTGTCCTTCCCGTACAACAACTAAAGGATCAACAAAAGTAAGCGATCATCAAATAATGTTCA
>BOPM01001324.1:35041-56566 GCA_022179025.1 Porites australiensis
GTTCAATAACACGCCTAAAGGACGTGAAATAGCGCAATTTCTGCTTACTTTAAAATACTTGTAAATATTATTGATACCAGTTTCTCTTTTTCCTCTTTTGTGTGCTTCGTTGATTGCAAGCATTTCGTACACGAGTTTTTCTGCATTTAACATTTGAAATTTGCGTTCCTTAAGGTAATTCATGATACGACCACTTTTATATCTTGAAGCCTGACTGAAGGTGTTCGCGATAGTTGTTCCATTGTAAGTGCTATTGATAACGTATGAAGCGTTATTCTGCTTAAAATTATATAAAAGACTTTTAAATTCTTTCTGTCCAAGGTTATCACATTTTAGGGAAAGAAATAGGGCTGGTGACAGTAATTCGTATAGTGTCTTGTACCTTTGACTGAAACTAAGAGACATCTTAATTTTTTCAGCTTTGTGTTCGTCGCATGGAGCAGTAGTGTTTTCTTGCGGGCTTTCAATAATACGTGAAAAGTTTTGTTTCCTGTCAACCAATAAACGGCTTAGAAACCCGGCAGTGTCTGGACAGCCAACGGCAATAGATGCTATCATCATTGAAATAATCTTTGTCTCAACTGGTTGGTCGACATCACTTATTAAGTACTTGATATTTGAAAGTGTGAGAGAATTGCAATGCAGTACCACGTGTTCTAGATGTCCACCAAACCTATCAAATTCTGAAGTTGGCGTATCGAACATTACTGTACTTTTGAAGGAATACTCTCTTTTGGTCGATAAAGATGGAACTCCAAAGGAAGAAACAATACGACCAGTATCATTCTGACCAAAGGACAAGGTTTTATTAGGCTCTTGTGGTTTTGAAGACAATATTTTTGACGTTACATATTCCACAGGTTTGACTGCAAGTTGAGAATGCGACCTGTCGATTGTTTCTTTCAAGATATTTGATGCATTTCTATTTTCTGGTTTTGATAATGATATACCTAAAAGATAAAATTAAAATCGCATTTCAATGTATTATCAAGGGAAACATTTAAATAAAACAAAGTTTGTGTTTCTATTATGTATCATATTTCATAGGAATTTATACCTTAAAATATATTAAAGTACAAGGGAGATATCCTTGGTTGTACTTGAGTAATTAAGTCAATGCCTTTTTATAAACACAAATAAACAATGCTGATGGTACGGAAATATCTGGACTATAACTGGCAACGTTGGCATTCTTGTTTAAGCGTACAGTAATTTGTAAAAAAAAAGGTATGGCGAGCAAATTGAAAAAAGAAGTTTTTACTCTTGTCAGAAACTTTGGATTATTTTCCGTTCCCAACTTGATCTCTTTTACATGATCTTCCTATTCTTGGCCTCTATCAGTACTCAGTAATAAGTTTGAAACAGAAACTTGTCTACTGGTCTAAATAAACAATTGTATTGAATTTGTTCATTGACTTCCACTGAGTGGAAGCCACAGCTGGGGAATTGTTAGTCCCCGAGGTTATTCACAAGTCCAGTAGTCGGCACACGTCAGTGCCAGGGGCGGATCACGGATTTTTCTTAGGAGGGGGTGCACCACTTACTGACCGATGACGTAAAAAATTTTAAAAGCGAATACGACTAGGAAATAACATAATGTGAACTGCTGAGAATAAATATCAAACGACAGAGCAGATTTTGTATGTCTGTCAAGCGACTGCACAGTGTTAATTAGAAAGCGGCCGCAGGTCATCCCAGGTGGGGGGAGGGGGGGCGCACCCCCTGCACCCTCCCCCTGGATCCACCCCTGAGTGCTGAGATGATATCAGGTCATACTGATCTGTAGGGTGACCGCAGGGGCTTTTTGCTTATCTGGTCATTCACGTTGCATTTCATGCTGGCATTTAAGGCTGGTTTTCGCTACCGACGGAGTCGGAGTCGTACTTAGAAGCGTCGAGCTTATGATCTGGTGTAAACAGCGTTCCGATTCCGCTTACGATTCCGTCGTTTACGTTCCGCTTATGATCTAGTGAAAACCAGATTCTCGGAGTTGGAAGCAGAAACAAAGCCTGGGAACGTGCATTTTGATTGGCTTATCCTTCCGCTTCTGCTTCCGACTCCGACAATCTAGTTTTCACTAGATCATAAGCAGAACGTAAGCGACGGAGTCGTAAGCGGAGTCGGAAGAAAATGACTTACAACTCCGACTCCGACTCCGTCGCTAGTTAAAACCAGCCTTTAGAGATGACCATTACGGATCTAGTGATCCTGGTGAATTAAAGCGACTCTGCGGATTCTGACTCCCAGACTTTAAATTTTTTGCTTGTAAACACCTTTAGCCGTTATAAAAGACGAAAAAATATTGAACAACCAAAATGGTGGTCTCAAAGTGCTGTTGTGTGAGCTTTAGCAATGTCATGTTTAGATTGCAAAATCTCATTGAATCCTAGCATCAGCTCATAGTACCTTCAACCTTATTTGTCCCTGCAACACATATCCGAACGCAGAAAGCCACAAAGATACATATGCTATGTTACGAAAAATTGTATTGCGTGACTAGCGTGACTTTTTAGAAGCTTCGCGAGAGTTCATAGTTTGTTTATTTTTGGATCCTGTGTAAGCGTTTCTAAAGCGGTATATATTGTAATCTTTCTATAATTAGACTATTTGGAAAGTTCTAGAATGTGAAAGTATATAAGTAGGCGAGTCCGAGTTAAGTTGTAACTAGTTTTCACAAGCGAAGAGAGTTCGGGGTTAGTCGTGTTTAGTCAAGTGTGACGAAAGCAGTGTTTATTCAAGTTGGTAGAGACCGTGTAAGTTTATCGAGTTACGTGCTATTGTGGAGTTTTACTTCGTGGAAACTATATTTCAAAATAGCTCAATAAACTAACTATTTCAATACACATGGACGACCTAAAAAGCAAATAAACAACTGCAGTAAAAAAATTGAGTACGGTAAGTGCGATGCAGCCAATGTGCAAAGTAATAAAACACAGATTTTTTGCTCTTGGTGTCGAAAGGTAACAAATTTATGCGAAGCTCTATAATGTTTACAGACGGCTGTATATAGAGGATATTACACGGTGGCGCGAAGATATGAATTTTATTTTCGAGTGGCAAAACAATATTTTACGAACGAGCGCACAGCCGTGTAATGTTCTTTTCATTATATAGACAAAAAGACATCGATAAAATAATTGAGGGAAATGACCGAAATTACGTCATCGATAAACTCACGTGTGAGATTATGGAAAATAAATCACTCGGGTCCCGGATGTAGTTTTTATGAATTTTATAAGTGGTATATTTTCTAGTAAAACACTCGTGTCTATATAATAAATTGATTTATTTCATGAAACTGTAAATTGTTAACTTCATAAAGGAAGGTTTCGAGGTATTCATTGCTGCGAGCCTTAGCGAGCAGCAACACAATTTGTGACAGTCCGAGTGGGGCCTGGGTACTTTATATTTGGTTTCATCTCTCAATTCTTCGACGAAGATTTTTTTCGAGATGGAACGATGATCTTTTTTTCGTGCCGTGTGGGGCCTGGGTACTTTTTCTCTCGATCCGTTCGCAGTGCCTTTTTCCGGACCGGAAGGCAGCCATCAAATGAGGATGCGTTCACAGCTAACGTACTGTACTTTTGCAATCTGTCCTTCAAAAGATGTTACAATGAATCCCCTTTGAGGTTTTTGTTCAGTTTATCTTGAATTTTATACCTATTGATGTGTTTTCTCTTCCAAACCATGACTGCAAATCTCCCTGTGTGTGTGTTGGTGTGGTGCATCCATTGAAGGAATATGCTATTGATACATCTCGCCTCGTCCAATAAACATATTCACCTGGATAGTCATAAGGGCTGAATGTCATATCAGACAGCAAGAGCTTAACGAGTTTTATAAAGAAGCAGATAATTACTGCTGTAAAACCAAAAGTTGACCCAATTACGTTTTATAAACGTAAACAAACATTATTTTTGGGAACTTTCTGGTAAGATGAAAGATTGTTTAGAAATTTTTGGTCACGTTATACTGTCAAGTTATATCATTTGGCAGAGTCGTTGGGGGAGGTGGTTGCATTTGGAAATATGATTGCAGTTAAAAATGATGCCAAATTTTTGGTTTCAAAAGCGGAATTTACTTATTTAGGCATGGTTGAAATTAGAGCCCCGACTCGAAAATGGAACCATTTGTCTTGTTGTTTCTATAAGAGATTTATATACATTTTGATGTAGTACTACCCAGTATCTACTCGCAGCACTTAGCTTACAATTTGCAACCTACGGTATCAACACAATAATAGTGTTTATCAAACAGCCGTATTGCCAGCAGGAAGGTTCACGATTAGTTGTTGGTTAATCTTACTTAACTTCCGTTGGCCAGCCGATAGTATTGTTGCTAAAACAGGACGCGATCTTTTTTTAAATAATTTTGAACATAATAAATTAAATTGAATCTATTAGTTAACGAAACAAAATGTACTGGCTTGTGAGCTAGGAACTGTGTGACTATTTAAAAGCCCGCTTGATTAGAAAATTTGCCTTCTAGCCCGAAGGATTACCGGGTTCTCCGACAACTCGATTAAGCATCACAAAACGATTTCTTTTCAGTATTATTTTAGGGGTTGCCATATGAGATAGAAACAAAACTAAAATTTAATTTGCTTTGCGAGATTTATTAAGAATCAGAAAATTACTGTTGTAAAACAGTAGTTGACCCTAACTAAAAAAAGACTCTAAAAAACAATTTTTGCAATAATCATAACGTAGAAATGAGAAAAATTGACTGTATTTCCCTTAGGTAACTCACGTAACACTAACTTTAAAACGAAATTAACTATCTTCGTATCGAGATTTGTCCGGGGAAATCGAGCTGAAAGTCAAAATTGCAAAAATTCGCCCACACAGCCGGCGCTGAAGCGATGCTTGAGCAATTTAGATGCTGTTGTTTTACGACCACTCTTTGAGCTACTGTTATGAATGAACATAAACAAAATAATAAACAGAGAAGTCATTTTTGAAAAATTTAATTGAAAACAAAATTTTTCTGTACTCAAATGAAATTTTCTTTACAATTCCAGCGTAATGTGTCCGTAACTCAACTGAAATTTTTAATCGATGCGATGAAAACTACACAACAAAGCTGTCTGGAATCTGAGCGTGGTTCCTAAAATATTTGCTTGAATTTAACATCAGTTCGACTAAAATGTCAATAACACAATGCTAACTGATAAATTTTCATTTCAAAACAGACTTTCTCTTCTATAACCACCACAAACTGTACCTTAAATCTTTGCTCATTCGGTTTTTCTTCTGCCGAAACTAACCGCGAAAAAAAAAGTGATAAATTCATCCATGGCAAATTTGTCGCTTGATCTTTTAACTTTTTCTTTTTCAAAACGACAACTGAGTATTTTCTTCAGCTTCCACTTTTCATTTGTACATTTCATCGGTGCACTTTACTGACAGGAGAGGAGATTTGCTGAATTTACCTCAATTTTACCGCGCTAGCTCAGTGTTTTGGCGCGCACCCACTGGCAAATGGTAGATGGCTAACTGACCAATCAGAGCGCACGCTTTACTTTTGTTAGGTTATAAAGACCTATGGAGTGAGCTAAAGCGGCAGAAGATTGCCTGTGTATCCTTCGTAACCACGAAGTGTGACAAGAGGCGTACGGAAGCAGTGAGCCGCTAAAAGTTTTGGGGACATTTTGAGCATCGCCGAAAGTAGCTGGGAATGAAGTTCAAGCTGCAATTTGGAGTGTTGAAGTTAGGTGTTCCAGTTTATACGCACGCTGTAGTCCAATAAAGCGATCATGTCAGTGTTTGATGGTGAGAGGAAGTTAAAAGGGTATCAGGTCAAGTTACGTGTGAATCCCAATGTACCCACGGTGGCTCAGCCAGTCAGGCGCACTCCGTTCAGCCTCCGTGACAAGGTGAAGAAAAAGGTCGAGGAACTGTAAGCAAGGATATTATTGAGCCAGTAAATGAACCGACACCATGGGTTAGTCCGGTAGTGCTGGTATCAAAACAGAATAATGAAATTCGTCTTTTTGTGGACATGCGTAGAGCCAATGAAGCGATAATCAGCCTCAACCAAAGCACAGTGGTTAGCAAGCTTGATTTAAAGCAGGGTTACCATCATCTAGAACTCCATCTACATTCCCGTAGCGTAACTAACTTCATCACTCATTGTGGACTGTTTCAATATAAGCGCCTGATGTTTGGAATAAGTTCAGCCCCAGACGTGTGTATCAGCAGGTTATTCAGCAAGCGCTTAGTGACTGTAAGGGAGTTGCAAATATCTCAGATGACATAATTGTGCATGGGAAAACCACTGAGGGGCATGATGAGAGGTTAAAGCGAGTTTTGGAGAAATTGAAAGAGAAAAACCTGACACTAAATGCAGAAAAGTGCAAGTTTCACATGACCAAACTAGTGTTTATGGGTTTATGTTGAGGTAAGAGACCCGCAGAATGCTTCGGAAGTTAGAAGCCTCCTAGGACTAGCTACCTACAATGCGCAGTTTATCCCAGTTTTTTCCAAAGTAGCTGAACCTGTGCGTAACTTAACAAAGAAAGAGGGTGTGTTTCAGTTTGGAGATGAGCAGAGAAGAGCATTCATTGAGCTGCAGAGCAGATTAGTAAGTGCAGAATCCCTTGGATATTTTGACAAAGATGCCCGAACACGTATTATAGCAGACGTAAGCCCTGTTGGTCTCGGCGCAGTACTTATTCAAGAACAACAAGGAAGAAAGAGAGTTACTAGTGGTGCAAGGAAAAGTTTGAGTGCAGTAGAACAACGGTATTCTCAAACTGCGAAAGAAGCGTTGGCAGTTGTTTGGGCTTGCGAACGTTTCCATGTGTACCTGTACGGCATTGAATTCGAGCTGTACAAAGATCACAAGCCATTCGAGACAATATGCTAAAGCAGATCAAAGCTGTACGCAAGAACTGAGGATCCTGAGGCTACAACCTTTCAGGTTCAAAGTTAAATACTTGCCAGGAGAGCAGAACATTGCAGATCCCTTATCCCGCTTACAGTTAGCAGAAAATCAAGCAGGTCCTTCGGCAGCGCACAAAGTATCAGATTAATTTGTCAGATTTGGGGTAGTAACCGCTACTCCGCGCGATGACAACACGCGAGCTTGAAGGAGTGTCAGCAGAAGATGAAGAATTCAGTGAGCTGCGTCACCGTATAAAGAGCGGGATGGCCACCTCAAGCAATACATATCTGAAGCCAGTGAACGGTGTGTGATTGGCAAGCTAATCCTCCGTGGCACCAGAATTGTAATACCTAGTAAGCTGAGACCACGAGTCCTTACGCTGGCACATGAAGGGCATCCCGGTATTGTTAGTCTGATGAAGAGGTTGTGATCAAAGGTATGGTGGTCCGGGATTGACAAAGGCACAGAAAGATTTCGCATCACGTGTTTTGGATACCAGCTAGTAAGCAGAACTGCCCACCCTGAACCAATCAAGTCAACCCCCTTACCACAAGGTCCATGGCAAGACTTGGCCCTGGATTTATTAGGTCCTTTACCGTCAAGTGACTCCATGTTAGTCGTGTTGACTACTTCAGCAGATAGTACGAAATTGAGATCATGTGTTCCACAACATCTGAGAAGATCATTGAGAGTCTTAAGTGAGTTTGAAAGATACTTGAAAGGCTGTGGTATCGAACTCAGGAAGAGCACGCTATTATGGCCCCAAGCACACGGCGAGGTGGAAAGGTAGAATCGATCTCTTTTGAAAAGGATGCGGATCGCGCAAGCTGAAGGCAAAAAGTGGAAGAAAGAAGTTCGCAGTTACTTGATAGCATACAGACTGACTCATCACCACCACCGGAGTGAGTGCAGCAGAACTTCTGTTTGGAAGAAAAATCCGGACCAAGTTACCTGAATTCCGAGAAGACAGTGTAGCGAGTGAAGTGGAAGACAGAGACGAAGAAATGAAAGCAAAAGCTAAGAAGACAAGAAGAGGCATACAGAGTATTCAAATCTGGTTCCAGGTGACAGAGTACTGCTAAAACAAGAGAAGCAAAACAAACTGTCGTCACCATTTGCACCAGAACCGTATGATGTTGTTAGCAGGAATGGCAGCAGCATTATTATCAAATCTCCTGCGGGTGTTCAGTTAAAAAGAAATACTGAACACGCCACAACTGCCAAGTCGAACCGTTTCTCTGCCTGTTAAAGAAGACGTTCGAGCAGAGAGTCCTACTTACCGACGGATCTCGAGACGGATGGTGAAAGTAAAGGAATGCTGTGTCAACTTACTTCGTTAGTGTTATTATTGAACTACGTGACTTGCAGTCAAGTTTACACTAGTTGTGCAGCTAAGAAGTTTTTCTGGTTTTTCCTCGTAGTTTCTAAGTTCGTTTTATGTTTTCCCTTGTAAATAGTGTTCTGAAAAAGCAAGGGATGTAGTGTGCTTTCAGTATAGGTTACATGATAATCTGATTGTACAAAGGTTGATGGGATTGATTTGCAAAAACATGGCTGGTTAGATCCGGAGTGTTCCTTGTGTAGACAAAAAGACGCTGTGGAAGCGTACATTTGGGCGTCGATGTACTACGCTAGCGTGAAGTTTTTTTTAAATGTGAATTAGGGTTGTGTGAGTAGTCCAGTAGTGTTGTATACTTTAGGGGTTCGTTGAGATGCTGCATTGGACGTGGATTGGTAAGATAATGCCTCTAGTTTGTTAATCAGTGAAACTGGTTTCACGTAGAATTTAATATCCATATGAAGTAACAAAAAAAGATTTTTTGGAAGGTTAAAGTGATTTTAGGTGTTACAATGAGGTAGCTGTGAGAGTGCTAATTTGGTTATGAAGTGGAGTGTACAGTTACAGTCTGTTGAAATGAAGTGGTGGTTGTGAAAGATCTTGTCAATAGTCAAAACTATACTTATACTTTTTTGAACATTGCCAGCCTTTCTGTTTAGGATTGTTTTTCGGTTATTATTGATATTTATATGGAGAGAACGTGGATAAGGGAAAGTTTATGTAATATAGACAAGGGGGTATGAAGATGTTTAGCGAGTGGGGCTGGAATTTTGTGTGCGTGTTCGGGGGCTTTGAAAAATCGGTGAGGTCAAGGGGGAGGGCGTAAAAAAAGGCTTTACAACTAAGGGCCTGATCATATGAGCCGGGGCTGGCTCGTGTTGCAGAGATCCCGGACCTTAGTTGAACGAAACAAAAATCAACTTTGCCATTATATGGCAACCCAGCTAGCCCGGATAGCTGGGATCCGCTTGCCGGGCGGTATTGTCACGCAGTTTGCACTTGAAAGCTTTGGAATTTGCCGCTTTCGTGGTTCGTGTATAGAGAGAATACAACTTAATCTAATTAACCTAAGGGTCTAAAAATAGCTGTCACGCACGCGGTTTGCACGTGAAGATTTTGGACTCTGTCCCTTTTAGGGTTCGAACGTGAAAGAACTTGTTGTTGAGATCATTTTGACCCATTTTGCTCGATAACATTTTAAGAAATCACCTCCTTTTCCGAAAATCTGCGATGAAATTATGCTTCATTCAGTGTTACCCTTATTTATCTCATGCACGATGACGGAATTTTGCGTGACATCTTCTTTGGCTCTCGACAACTGAGGGCAAAAATATTGTCAAACTCTTGGCAATAAGCCATTTACTAGCAATAAATAGTTCAATAATCTAAAATACTATGGGACGGGAACTCCTGATACAATAAAAGAAAATAGTGTTGAGTTAAGTTGAGCAGATATGTGCGCTAAATATGTAAATAATAACAACAACAACAACCAGTATTACCATTTTGTACAGGTGTTACCGATTAAAATAACAACAAGGAGGTATGGAGCGTACACTTCGGCGTTGTGGTTGTGGAATTAATTGTAATTGCGGAGGAATAGTAAGAAATGATATATGATAGGTGTCAATTTGTGAAATAATGGCATTTGTCAGGATATTCTGAAAAGAGCAATATCCAAGAAGCCTACTTGCCAAAACCTAGCATTTCGGGGCAAAATTTAATTGTCTTTGAGATATTACCCCAGTTATGCTTTAAACGCTTAGACCCAAGTCAAATATGAGGTTACTGGCGGTGAGTAACAAGTCAAACAAAACAAAAAATTTTACATCAGGCTTCAAAAACAGGATAACAGTCTCATGTACAGCGGTCAGAAGACGATTATTGTACATGCCAACTCTCCCGGATACGGCACCAATTTCCCGCTCTCCCGTACGGGTCACCATACCTCCCCGATAAAGTCATCTTTTGAGCTTTTCTGTGCCTAGGTTTGAAATTTAGCCCATTTTTAGCTCAAAACGTGAATTTTTCTTACACTGACAAAGATTATTATTATTTCTAGCATAAAAACGATGATTGCGATTTTTGATAGTATGTACTTCATGTAAGACTTCATTTAACGTCCTTACTCATTCCCATTGGGGGCTGAGTTATTTGTCGGGGGTTGGAGAGGGGGGGGCGTTTAAATTTCGGGGGGGGGTGGTAGTGCAGAAAAGAGCGTCTCCGTCTCCAGATTTTAGATCTCCAGAGGTTGGCATCTCTGCGATTATGTCGAAGTCCCGGGGGGGGGGTACTCCCCTATAAAAGTGTCGGGGGTGCTCGTCGTACCTTTTAGGGGTTTAAATTTGTGGATTGGTACCGCTTAGGGTGCTAATACCGAAAATGACTGCTGCCAGACGTGTCTCGGTAAGATTTATGACAATACTTTCAAAAAGTTCTTGGTGATCACTTTTATCATAGATTCCCCAAACTTCGGAGCAATACGTTAAAATTGGAAAAAATAGTGTATTGAACAGTTTGTTGATGATGTAAATTGGTAATTTTAGAACATCTAGATAACGACGAGCGGCAAAAAGGGACCTCTTTGTTTTTTTCTGTGAAGTTTTCCTTGTGATTTGTAAGATTTCCATTGGCAGAAACTTTCACTCCAAGATAGGTATAATTATTGACGATTTCAATGTGTTCCTTGCTAACCATAAAATTGTGTTTATCCATTGTTGATTTTCTACTACTCTTCTTTCTGAAATACAATAACTTTTGTTTTAGTTGGATTAATCTTAAGAAGCCAATCCTGGCCGTATTTTGATAGTCTGTCAAGACTTTGTTGCAAACCTTCTGCCGAGTTACATATGCTAGAAGTAAATCATCGGCATGGTAGTAGACAGTTTAAGTGAGAACCGTCTTTTAGTAAGATAGAATCTTTAGCATTGTTGTTTAGAATGAAGGGTAATTCGTTTAGATAAAGGTTAAAAAGAAGCGGGGACAGAATACAGCCTTGTCGAACACCTTTATCATAATTGAAAAATTCTGATCGAGTATAATTGTCTTTCACACAACATATTGAATAGGGATACATGTTGGAAATTATTCAATGAGGTGCCACCTATGTTATATTTCAACAGTTTGTATAGTAAACCTTGATGCCAAATTGAGTCAAATGCCTTCTTAAAATCAACAAAACAAGTATAAATTTTTCCTTTTGGGGAGTGGGTAACATGTTGGTCTATTTACGTTTTTAAATTAAAGATATGCTCAGACGTACGCTGTCCGGGCAAAAAGCCAATTTGGAAGCGATGAAGTATTTTATGTTTGTTTGAAAAGTTTAATAATCTCGTATTTAAAAGACTTTGCCGAGACAACTGCTAATGCAAATACTTCTGTAATTTGAAAGGTCATCTTTGTTTTCAGATTTATGCAAGGCAGTGATTGTTCCGGCCATTACTCCCTGATGTAGGAAATATTCCAGATTGTAGAATCGAATCAGATTAAAAAATTTCTCAAGTGGATATTTTATAAATCTTGAGCTTGTTTAAATCATTTTAATTACGGTCAGTATAAAACATTGACTGCGGACCGCGGACCACTGACTGCGGACTGGGTATAAAACACGGACTAGGTGTAAAATGCGGACTACGGACTGAGTATAAAACACGGATTAGGTATAAACGCGGAATACGGACTAGTATATAAAAACGGCTTTAGAAAGGTAAAAATGAGAGAAACAGAAAGCGGACTAGCATAAAACAGTAGTCGTAGCTCCTTGCCTCACACACAAACATTCCTTTAGCTGGTCACGCAGTCTATTCTCCCCAACGTCAGTGTCATGTGAGAAAAGCATACTCCACGGGCAAGGAAGGTTATGCCGCTTCTCAAGGCAACTGAAATTAAACTCTGAATTTTATAAAAAGAAGGATTTAGAAGAGAATTCAATTTATAGTTTTAAACCAATAAGAAGCACCGAATAAAAAAATATTGGTGTTAGTTAGAGTAAAATTCTTATAGAAGCCAGTTCCGTTTCAAATAAAGCCTTAGCTAGGGAATACGAGGAAATGAAGAACTCAGACTAGAAGGTCAATATAGGGACATTCACCAATGTAAAAAAGCAGTATTTAGGGGGAGAGATTACTCACCTATACGTGAATAATAACCGAAATGAATCATCCAACGTTATATTCTATGCGATGATTACGATGACATGATTTACAACCTGCTCCTGGCTCCCTGAGGGGGGTTTTCCGGGGAATTCTTGGTAGGGGTGTGCCGCCCGGTTCTCCAAATCCTGACCCGATTTCAGAAAAAAAAAATGTCATTTTCAACACCCGTTTTCAGTCCGATCTCTAAAATCCATACCACTTTTCAGACCTGGTCTATTTTAGCCTGTTCCAGGCTCTCAGATAGTGGGGGAGGCTCCCCAGTTTCCTCCCGTTTTATTTTCGTGTTCGCGCTTTCTCAATTCAGTGGACCCAACTATCTCGGAGCCTGGAACAGGTTAGGCCTAATTAGGCAAAAATTATGCCATCATTACCAGATTAGAGCGCAAACAAAAACATTCGTCAAATGCATTTCTAATTCGCGTATTTCTATTTCTTTCTTATTCATTTGGAATTGAAAAGATAAATTCGTTTATACATGTACGCTCCCGTAGTTCCCTCGAATCCTAGCCTCCCACGCAGACGTTCTTAGGGGTTCGTCACGCGTTCCTGCCCCACGAACGTCTGCTGAACCTAAAGATAAATTTCTTTCTCATTGTTCGCAAATATCAGCTGGAGATCACATGCAGATTATCGGAGATCCAATCGGCGCTGTTGATGTCAAACTGTTGACAAGCCAAACACTTACATACAAGCTCTGTAGAAGTGTGATACGTGAAAGATTTTTGCTCCGGACGAGAATCTAGGAGATAAGCGTTGGCTTTTTGTATATTTCTCTCTGTAAAGGCTAGATTAGATGTCGTTTGCTCATAAAGTTGTTCTTTGGATGATGCAACGGTGGGGTTACCCTGTAAGACTGAACAAAAGGCAGAGTTTTTTTCACACGTATTGTTTTGTAGTAAAGCCGACTTCCATTCAGCAAATTTAACCTCTGAGGACATATCATATTTTTCAATGAGATTGTGAGGGTAGCCTCTAGTACGAACACTTGTGAGTTAACTGAGTAGTTTGTTCTAAAACTGTAATAAGGTCCTCACCTTTCATAGACCTTTCTGATCTTTTCAGGAGCTATAAAGTCAAGCGCGAAATTTCTCAAGGTCCAAAAGTGCACTTCCCAGATCTGGAAGTCTGCTGTGATTGGTTTACGTTTTTTTTCGCTCAAGTCAGCACCCCTAAGAACGTCTGCGTGGGAGGCTACTCGAATCCAGACCAAAATTAGCAAAGTGTTTTCAGACCAAAAACGCCCAAAAACCCTACCTTTTGGGGCTATATGGCTTATATAAGGGAGCCCGCCCGGTCCTGACCACTTTCATGGTTGTTAGAGACCGAGACCAGGTCTAAAAATGGGTGTAGAGAATAGTACTTTGGTCAGGCTCATGATTCAGAGAACTGGGCGGTGTATTTATGACTTAAACTCACAAGTCTTTCTATTTAGCAATCTTTTGATCTTATTTTTCCTTACCTAGAACCAATTAGAACCCGTTTTACCCACGTAGTGCGTAGTCCGTATTTTCCACCCAGTCCGCAGTCGTCGTTTTGTACCTAGTCCGTGTTTTATACCCAGTCGGTATTTTCCAGTCCGCGTTTTATACCTAGTCCGTGTTTTACACCCAGTCCGCAGTCTCAAGTCCATGTTTTATACTGACCGTATAGTGTTCCCAAAAAGGAAGGGATGTAGTCTACTTTCAGTATAGCTTACATGTTAATCTGATTGTACAAAGGTTCCTGGGATTGATTATTAAAAGGATGGCGGTTCAGATCCGCAGTATTCTTTGTGTAGACTTTAATAATGCATTCGAATCGGTTTTAACACGCGATTAAGACACAAGAGCCTTGAAACATAGACCTCGAAATGTTAAAACGACGTTACTGAAGCCATTAATAGACAATTTGTTGTATCCAGCAAAAGCAAAGGGCACGAAAAACAATCATGACAACCGGCTTCTCACGTTAACCAACCTTTTTGTAACAAAAACTTAAACGTATTACATTACAACTGTCAAAACAATTTTCTTTGTTTATCAAACCCTCTGGGTTAAATACCCGGATTAGAGTTCATTTTTGGACAACCAAAATACCCGGGAAATACTCCCTTACATTAGCATTTAGCTTGCGTAGCAAGCGTTTCTGTGCGGTTTAGGAGCAACGAACGAGGAACAAGAATCATTTTTTGGCTCTCGTTTTATTTCTCGCGCGGGCAAAACGGAAAATCCCGTTCCTCGGTCGTTTGTTGCTCCGAAACTAAACGGAAACGCTTGCTACGACAGGCTAATTAGCATTAGAGGTATTGGTCTCAAAAAGGGTCAGATATCAGAGAACCAGACGGCACACCCCACCACGAAACCCCAGGAATACCCCCCCAACCCCCTTCCGGAAATAAAAAATCTACCCATTTTATAAACTAAGCCCAGCCTCCTGCCTAGCCCAGTTAATATTATTTTTGCGGAATTTCCACGAAATGAAAAAGAGTTTAGAAATTAGTCACGTTCTTGTCAAGCCATATGTTTTTCAGTCAGAGGTGATTGGTAGTCTGGCTTTCCCAGCCGTTTTTAGGGGTCGTTACTTTACGCTCCTCTCCCAATGCATCTTTATTTTGTACAAAAGTGTAACCTGCTTATTTCGAAATTTCAATAATGACATTATAATGATCGAAATTACAGCCCTGACATAAGAATTAAATTCTTTCTTGTTGCTTCTATAACGGATTATTACAACATGACGTAGTAATACCCCGAGTATCTACTTGCAGCACTTCACTTACAATTTGTAACTTCTAGTTTTAGAATCTTACATACAAGCATCTTCTCCTCAACACAGCCGTCTCAGATTGGAAGTCTATCATCATCTATCAATAGAAAACTCTAAATAGCCTTTTGGTAGATGTTCTCAAGAAGCTATGCTCTCCAATTCGTAAAACACGGCGATCTACTGAGTAGACAAAATTAAGGTAGGCTTTCCCTTAACATTCACCAAATGTTTCAAGAAAGCGGTCAAAACCAAAAAGGTTAAATGGTGAAAACTCAACACTGAGCAAGATCATTAACAGAGTCTGCGTTTTAACAATGCCTGGAGAAATGAACTCAAAAAGCCAAAACTCTTGCTTTTAAACTTGAGCTTATGTCGTTTATAGGTCGAGGGAAATTAAGAAATCGACAACGAAATAGACTGGAGTTCTTACAAAGAAAATGCAGATCTTCACAAGATATTTAATAACAACAAGATCTAGACGAATTTAGCAAATTGCATACATGGAATGTGTCTAGCAAGGCATCAAAACTCTGGCGCATTGAAATATACACAGAACAACTCCCACTCGGCTCCCATTTAAAGAATGCATAAACAAAAGATTACCTGAAACAGATGTTGTCACTTCAAACAGGAAAATCATAAAAAGAACGGCTGTTTTGGAGGTAAACATCTTCTTCCTTTATACGTTTCGCCTTTCTGCTTTGCCTGGAACGCGGGCCTGGAACAGGCTACTTCCTACTCCGCCGGTGGTCTAGATCATGTGCTCATCATACACTTCGACCTATAGCCTATATTGATGAGTGTCGGTAGGGCCAAAACAAACAAAAAAGATTTTTAAAAGTTCTTTTATAACCAAAGGGACAAACCCCGACCGTCTTTATATTCGCAGGAAGCTAAAGATTGTTTGGGGCTATATCAGTTTGGTATTTCTGGGACATAAATAACTATCAAAATTGTTACAAAGCTGACTCTGCGTAATAAAGATGTTTCAGTCCGCACATCCACGTTCGTGTTATGTTTTTCCCGGTATATAGTGTTCCCAAAAAGGAAGGGATGTAGTTTACTTTCAGTATAGCTTACACGATAATCTGATTGTACAAAGGTTCCTGGGATTGATTATTAAAAGCATGGCAATATTCTTTGTGTAGACTTAATAATGCATTGGAATCGCTTTCAACACGCGATTAAGGTGACGACTCTAAAAACGGCTGGGTAGCAGACTACATTTGATGCTTTCACTTTCTTTATTTATCTTCCGGAAGTCTTGAAACTGAAAATCATCAGGGAAAAATAAGAAATAATATCACGGATATCGATTATTAATTCAAGTTTTTCTCGGGGCACGGACAACCATTTGGTTATAGAACACAAAGAATAATTCACTTAAATGCACGATTCATGAAAAATAAAAACAGGTAATCACGTATCACGAAAATACCCCCGTATGACCCTCTTCAAAGACGGAAAAACATGCAAGGAGCTAAAGATTGTATGGGGCTGTAGTTTGGTATAACAGTATTTTCTTTTATTGTATCAGGCGTTCCTGTCGCATAGTGTTACTTAGATTATTGAACTGTGTTATCTACACTTCTCCAATTTTCATAAGTCCTTGGTGACATCTTTGGGCTCCCGAAGCTTTACCGCTTATCTCAATTCGTGACAATAAATCTATAAAATGAACCCTGTTTTCCGCAGACTAGTCTTCTTTATCCTTGTCTGACATTTAAACCCCCCCAAAAGGATCTATTCCATTAAACGGAAAGAAATCAACCTTTAAACCAATAGTTCAAAGAGGGTCATACGGGGGGGGGGGGGGTTTCTGGCACGGTTCACGGACCAAAATAGTTACAAATCACGAATCACGGATGGCAAACTTTCATTTCAGTTTTCGAGTCACATATTCAGCTCGTAAAGGGCCGTTTTCTATCTTGTTCTTTCGCAAAGAAAAAAGTGTTAAAAGAGTGCCTTAAAAACAGCTTGAAAGTGGCGAAAAGAAAAAGCAAGACTACAAATAGCCAATTACAAAAATTCATCATTATTAATGCGTCTCTATTTTAGGCAAAAGTGTAACCTGCTTATTGAGACATTATAATGATCGAAATTACAGCCCTGACATAAGAATTGAATTCTTTCTTGTTGTTTCTATGACGGATTATTACAACATGACGTAGTAATATCCCAAGTATCTGCTTGCAGCACTTCATTTACAATTTGTAACCTCTAGTTTTTGAATCTTACACAGTACAAGCATCCTAAACACAGCCGTCTCAGACTGGAAGCCTATCATCATCTATAAATAGAAAACTCTAAATAGCCTATAGGTAGATGTTCTCAAGAAACTATGCTCTGCAATTCGTAAAACACGGCGATCTACTGAGTAGACAAAATTAAGGTAGGCTTTCCCTTAACATTCACCAAATGTTTTAAGAAAGCGGTTAAAACCTAAAAGGTTAAATGGTGAAAACTCAACACTGAGCAAGATCATAACAAAGTCTGCGTTTTGACAGTGTAACAACTGGAGAAATGAACTCAAAAAGCCAAAACTCTAGCTATTAAACTTGAGCTTATGTCGTTTATAGGTCGAGAGAAATTAAGAAATCGACAACGAAATAGACTCTGGAGTTGATAGAAAAAAACATGCAAATCTTCTCAAGATATTTTTTACCTAGCCGAAAAGCAAATTGCATACATGGAATGTGTCTAGCAAGGCATCAAATAACTCTGGCGCATTGAACTACATAGAACAACTTTCACTCGGCTCCCATGTAAAGAATGCATAAACGAAAGATTACCTGAAACAGATGTGATCACTGCAAACAGGAAAGTCATGAAAAGAACGACTGCTTTGGAGGTAAACATCTTGTTCCTTTGGGCCTTTCGCCTTCCTACTTGGCCTGGAACAGGCTACTTCCTACTCCGCCCGTGGTCTGGATCATGTGCTCATCATACACCTCTACCTTTGGACTATTGATGAGTCTCGGTCGGGCAAAGGATTCAATTCCGATAATGAAAGATAATCCTTCGTTCGTTCCAAAACAAACAAAAAAGGTTTTTAAAAGTTCTTTTATAACCAAAGGGACAAACCCCGACCGTCTTTATATTCGCAAGAAGCTAAAGATTGTTTGGGGCTGTATCAGTTTGGTATTTCTGCGTCATAAATAACTGTCAAAATTGTTACAAAGCTGACTCTGCCTAATAAAGAGGTGTCAGTCCGCACATCCACGTTCGTGTTATGTTTTTCCCGGTATATAGTGTTCCCAAAAAGGAAGGGATGTAGTTTACTTTCAGTATGCTTACACGATAATCTGATTGTACAAAGGTTCCTGGGATTGATTATTAAAAGCATGGCAATATTCTTTGTGTAGACTTAATAATGCATTGGAATCGCTTTCAACACGCGATTAAGGTGACGACTCTAAAAACGGCTGGGTAGCAGACTACATTTGATGCTTTCACTTTCTTTATTTATCTTCCGGAAGTCTTGAAACTGAAAATCATCAGGGAAAAATAAGAAATAATATCACGGATATCGATTATTAATTCAAGTTTTTCTCGGGGCACGGACAACCATTTGGTCATAGAACACAAAGAATAATTCACTTAAATGCACGATTCATGAAAAATAAAAACAGGTAATCACGTATCACGAAAATACCCCCGTATGACCCTCTTCAAAGACGGAAAAACATGCAAGGAGCTAAAGATTGTATGGGGCTGTAGTTTGGTATAACAGTATTTTCTTTTATTGTATCAGGCGTTCCTGTCGCATAGTGTTACTTAGATTATTGAACTGTGTTATCTACACTTCTCCAATTTTCATAAGTCCTTGGTGACATCTTTGGGCTCCCGAAGCTTTACCGCTTATCTCACTTCGTGACAATAAATCTATAAAATGAACCCTGTTTTCCGCAGACTAGTCTTCTTTATCCTTGTCTGACATTTAAACCCCCCCAAAAGGATCTATTCCATTAAACGGAAAGAAATCAACCTTTAAACCAATAGTTCAAAGAGGGTCATACGGGGGGGGGGGGGGTTTCTGGCACGGTTCACGGACCAAAATAGTTACAAATCACGAATCACGGATGGCAAACTTTCATTTCAGTTTTCGAGTCACATATTCAGCTCGTAAAGGGCCGTTTTCTATCTTGTTCTTTCGCAAAGAAAAAAGTGTTAAAAGAGTGCCTTAAAAACAGCTTGAAAGTGGCGAAAAGAAAATGCAAGACTACAAATAGCAACTTACAAAAATTCATCATTCTCATTTGATGCTTTCATTTTCTTTATTTCTCTTCCGGAAGTCTTGAAACTGAAAATCATCAGAGAAAAATAAGAAATAATATCACGGGTATATCGATTGTTGGTTGATTCGAGGTTTTCTCGGGCCACGGACAACCATTTGGTCCCGGAACACAAAGAATAATTCACTTGAATTCACGATTTATGAAAAATAAAAACAGGTAATCACGTATCACGAAAATACCCCTGTAGGACCCTCTTCAAAGACGAAAAAACATGCAAGGAGCTAAAGATTGTTATATCGGGTTGTATCAGTTTGGTATTTCTGGGACATATATGTGTCAAAATTGTTACAAAGCAGACTCTTCAATAATGCATTGGAATCGGTTTCAACACGCGATCAAGACACAAGAGCCGTGAAAAATGGACCTCGAAATGTTAAAACGACGTTACTGCAGCCATTAATAGACAATTTGTTGTATCCAACAAAAGCAAAGGGCACAAAAAGCAAACTTGACAACCGGCTTCTCACGTTAACCACACAGTGACCTTTTTGTAACAAAAACTTAACGCCGTTACATTACAACTGTCGAAACAATAGTCTGCTTGACTGTCTCGAGGCTTCAAATTACATATTTAGCATACATCTCCTGCTAAGCTGCAACGATTAATCCGTAATTTTCAACTTAAAACAGTATTTTCTTTTATTGTGTGAGGAGGTCCCGTCCTATGGTGTTACTTAGGTTATTGACCTGTGTTATCTACACTTTTCCAATTTTCATAAGTCCCCGGTGACATCTCTGGGTTCTCGAAACTTTACCGCTTATCTCCCCTCGTGCCAATAAAGCTAGAAATGAACTTCTCAAAGTTCTTGTTTTCCTCAGACGAGTCTTCTTTATCCTTATCTGAAATTTAATTAACCCCCCCACAAGCATCATTCCATTAAACGGAAAGAAATCATCCTTTAAACCGATACTTCAAAGAGAGTCGTACAGGGGGGGTTTCTGGCACGGTTCACGGACCAAAATACATAGTTACAAATCACGAATTACGGATAGCAAACTTTCATTTCAGTTTTCGAGTCACATATTCAGCTTGTAAAGTGCCGTTTTTTATCATGTTCTTTCGCAAAGAAAAAAGTGTTAAAAAGAGCCTTAAAAAGACTAAAAACAGTTTGAAAGTGGCGAAAAAAAAAGCAAGACTGCAAATAGCAACTTACAAAAATTCATCATTCTCATTTGATGCTTTCATTTTCTTTATTTATCTTCCGGAAGTCTTGAAACTGAAAATCATCAGGGAAAAATAAGAAATAATATCACGGATATCGATTATTAATTCGAGTTTTTCTCGGTGCACGGACAACCATTAATTTTTTAACACAAAGAATAATTCACTTAAATTCACAATTCACGAAAAATAAAAACAGGTAATCACGTATCACGAAAATACCCCTGTACGACCCTCTTCAAAGACGGACATGCTTTATAGATTACAATCGCCCTCCTGGTTAAATACCCGGATTAGAATTCATTTTTCGACAACCAAAATACCCGGGAGGTACTCCCTTACATTAGCATTAGAAGTATTGGTCTCAAAAAGGGTCAGAAATCGGAGAACCAGACACGGCACACCCCACCACGAATTCCCAGAATTACCTTCCCCCACCCCCTTCCGGAAACAAAATCTACCCATTTTATTAACTTGGCCGGGCCCAGCCTCCTGCCCAGCCCAGTTAATAATTTCCGGAATTTACGGGAAATGAAAGAATCTTTAGTCACGTTCTTGTCAAGCCATATGTTTGTTAGTAATCTTGAGTTTATTGGTAGTCTGGCCTTCCCAGCCGTTTTTAGGGTCGTTACTTAACGTTCCTCCCCCAATGCGTCTCTATTTTAGGCAAAAGTGTAACCTGCTTATTGAGACATTATAATGATCGAAATTACAGCCCTGACATAAGAATTGAATTCTTTCTTGTTGTTTCTATGACGGATTATTACAACATGACGTAGTAATATCCCAAGTATCTGCTTGCAGCACTTCATTTACAATTTGTAACCTCTAGTTTTTGAATCTTACACAGTACAAGCATCCTAAACACAGCCGTCTCAGACTGGAAGCCTATCATCATCTATAAATAGAAAACTCTAAATAGCCTATAGGTAGATGTTCTCA
>BOPM01001325.1:0-13712 GCA_022179025.1 Porites australiensis
CTTCTCCCCTCCCCCTCCCCCTTCAACCTTTTTTTTTGCTTCCGCTTTAACTTTCGCGCAATAACTCGATTGGAAACGCTTGCTACGCAGGCTACGTACTTGCAAGCTACAAGAAGCAGGGGACGGGAAAGCCCTTTCCTACATATATTTCAGGCCAAAATATTTGATTTTTGCTGCCCTTTTTCAAAACCAAGTCTCTACACTAGAATGGTAAGAAGGCCCAGTTCAAACGTCGAACTTTTCATGTACCGATTCTAATCCCTTCAATTAAGAACATGAAGAGACATCTATTTTGGGTAATTAAAGCTTCAAGAAATTATGGTACAGTCAAACTTCTTTAATACGGACACCAAAGCTACAGAAAAAAGTGTCCGCTTTACAGAGGTGTCCGTATTATAGAGGTAGGGAATGTATGATTTTTGGCTTTTCTGGGACCGAACGAACTGTCTGTAATAGAGAGGTGTCCGTATTATAGAGGTGTCCGTAAGGAGAGGTTAGACTGTATTGGAAATTAACGCGACTTTAGTGAAAAGGACTTTGACGTAAAGGAAATGAACGAGGAAGAGAAGATAACATTTCAAAATGGAGAAAATTAACGGGATGCTCACAAGAGAAACTAAACTTGTTGAGACAACAGAAACAAAGTTAGGCCCAGTTCAAACGTCGAACTTTGTATGTACAAAACTTAATACCTATTTGGGTCGACCCAAATCACAACAATTTGACGGTTAATTCAGGCGTCGAACTTAATTAGTCGGACTCAATTCACTTTCACGATGTACAATGGTCTATAATGCTTATCAGTGAAATGAATTCAGTAATTTACGCAGTAGTTTCGGCTCATGAAATTTCGAAGTTTGAAGTTTGAAATGTAGTCGCTCTACAGTCGAAAATCCCATGTGGGCCACTCGATCTTAATTCATGGGTCCACCCAAATTAAATATGTCGGACTTAATTGCTTCAAATGTCGATCTCTTCATGTTCTTAATTGAAGGGATTAGAATCGGTACATGAAAAGTTCGACGTTTGAACTGGGCCTTAAACGTATAATCTGAAATGGAAACCTTGTTCGAGGTACTTTCCCTAACGCACGAAGGGAGTCTAACGAAGAAATCTGGCCACTTCGAGGGTTCTTCACAGTTTCACTGTTACTGGCGAATCTCCATTCTTATAAAACACTCCTCTTTTCTACGTGTGAAGAATGTCCGAAGTGTATCCAAAATAATGGAAATCTCAAGGTCGCGTAAATCAACACTCCACATAGTCTGCCATGCAGGCGTTTTTAGAGGAGCTCGTATTTCGTCCCTCCCCACAAACGCCTGCTCTACGGAGAACAACCTTTTTTCCCATTGTTTTATTTGCGTGGTAACTGACCAATCAACAGTTTCGAAATAAAGTGAAATAAAGTTTTGACAGGCTAAACACGACTCATAATCTCGTGGTAGTGTAAAAACGTGACCCTACAGTTACCTATTTCCTTCTTTTCGTTCCTTCCTAAGTTAGCCTGCGAAGCGCAGACGTATTTCCAGTCGTCGCTTCTCTCCCTCCGAAGGTTTTTCTCGGCGGGTGAAACTAGAGCCGAACAAAACCGGATGCTCTCGCAGGCTATCGCTAAGGTTATGCAGTGCGCGGATTATTCTAAAATCTGACTTAAGCCCCATTTACACGGCAGAAATTTTTTGGCGCGGCTTGGATGAAAGTGGTACGCGTATCAAAAAAATATTACTGATTACTCATTTACACGTTCTTTTTTCTACCGTGCTAAACGATGTGAAATTATGATTTGGTACGGGTAAAAGGCTCAACATCTCGGCCAGCGTACTCGATTCTTGCCTAGTGGGCATGCTGCTTCCTCTGTAAAAACATGGCGGACGAAAGGTTCTTAGAATTCCCACAGCTGCATGTAGTCTACGCACAAGGAACAAATGGGTGGTCATTGAATACTGGTGCGGTTATTGAATTATTGTGTGGTTATTGAACACACTGAACTAACGAAAAAGTATTTACCACTTAGTTAATGCTACCAAGAGAGAATGATCTCTTGATGCTACACATTTATATTAAAAAATTCTAACGTATTTGTGGCTATTTCCCCCTCAGCTGCATGTTGTCCACGCTCATCAATGAACTAACGTGTGATCATTGAACTACTGTCGTGTTTATTGAACTTTTGGTTTATATTGAACTAACGAAAAAGCTCATCTGTACATGCTCTCCCACATTGGTGCTGACCAAAGGCACGCAGGTTCATCAGAGAAAAGTTAGCTCGGCACGGCGAATCGTTTACACTGCACACTTTATCCGAGCTTGGCTAGATTTTCAGGATTGCGTACCAGTTTTATCCGTGCTCGGACTACCTCTCGACATGGTCAGAGCACGGGTGAAATTTTGGTCCGGCACGGATGGGGCAAAGTCGTTTACACGACTAAATCTATCCGTGCCGAACCAATTTTTTTGGTACGCGTACTTTTTTCATCCGAGCCGTGCCAAACATTTTCGGCCGGGTAAATGGGGCTTAAATCTTGCTTTTGCCGCTCTGAGTCTAACATTTATTAGAGGTCATAAAACTTTCCCAGTGTTTCATGCAGATCGACTAACAGTGACTAATGTCGGGTTACCCTGCCGTCGAAGTCAACCTTCCAGAATTTGGAAAGTACAATGTGATTGGCTAAGCTTGGGAAAGGAATGTTGTTCTCGATTGAGCAGGCGTTTGTGGGGACGGACGAAATACGAGCTCCCCTAAAAACGCCTGCGTAGGAGGCTACACTCCATATTACCGGCGGGAAAATTAACGTTTTAGAAAATAAACGCGACTTGAATTCGTGAAGCCTTAATTTCCTATTAAAAAAGGTAATAACCAGAAGGTCATAGGTTCGACACCTGTTTAGAGAATTCCAAAATCTGGTAATATTATGACCTTCTGCAATGTGGTCGGACTGGCTCTGTTTCAGGCAGAACATCCGGGATATTTAGGTCTAGGTTGCTATGGCAACTAACCTGTCTTCCTTCGCTGAGATGATCTCTCATCTTCTCTAACTCGTGTTCTTAATCAGCGATGGTTTTAATCCTTTCCTTCAATTGCTTCTCTGTGGTTTGAAGTTTCTGAAAAGGGCAAAAAAAGAAATCAAAGAAGTAAAATAACATAATTGGTACTCTCATTCACAGGAACAGACAAGAGTCGACACTCTGTTTGAATACAGGCTTGGGTAACGATGCACAAATGATCTATCTCAATGAACTGCCTAAGCAAGCCGTTTACAAATAATCCTACGGCTAAACTTAATGCATGTAAAACCGGCAGAAAAGGAAAAAGCTACTTAAGTAAACGAGCAATTAGTTACAAGGAATTACCTGCGCTAACGAGCTTGCAATACAAGCATGCATTGAAATTATTACATGTATAACTACAACGAAATAAAACTGTGATTACTGTTGGTATTAGCTTCTTCCAGTAGCTGCTTTCATGGAAACTTGAACGCTTTACTTTCCGCAAAAATTCAAAGTGTGACTTTCCCGATAAACCTAAAATATTGCGTGGCTCTGTGCAGAAAATTTACATGTTTTTTTCAAGTGGCTTGACATTCATTAAACTTCAACGGACTCTGAAAACCTGTCAGCCGCTCAGATCAGAACAAACCTAGACATTTAGACAATATAGAACGAATTATGACCCCATTAAAAACAACGGAATGAGAAAAAAAACAGAAATTTTGCGAAAGACAAGAGCATTAACAGAAACAAGGATATTTAATTTGTGATAAAACTTAATTTTGGACAATCCAGATTTCTTTGGTATTAACTAAGAAACTACAGGGAAACATAACTATTCAGTTTATTGACATTCCTGAAAGGACATTTGTCTCGTTTTGTTTTCAAAACATGAAGATGTATCAACAACACAAAGGCTCAAAAGCCGAATCCATTACACTAAGTAAACAAGTAAACGAACTTCCTGCTGCACGCTCGCTGCACGCATTTGCAAGCGTAATACAGTCACAGCGGAAGTTTAATAGCAACCGTAATTTTCAAGGAGTTATAATAACTGCTCTAGTGGGGTTAATTTAACTCCTTACAGTGGAGTTATTTTTTTCGGAGTTATTTTAACTCCAAAAAGGAGTTCAAAGAACTCTTTTTCAGGAGTAAAAATCACCCCAGATTTGGAGTTAATACTGAGGAGTTAAAGTAACCCGCCAAAGGGGGTTATCCTGTACCTAAAATTTTTACTCCATTTTTGGAGTTATAATAACTTCCTAAAAATTACTGTGCACGAAAATAAAATGGCGGCTTACGAGAATGAACTGGACCGAAAGGAATGTGGGTTTATCAATAGCCTTCGTGTAAAACGTGTTAACAATAACGATAAAAGGATACTTAATTGTCTTGGCTTTACTTATTACATGTAACTTTGTACAAAAACATTGTTGATTAGAGTTATGTAAGGCTTGCCATGAATTAATCCCTCATAGCGTCTTAACTCTGCGAATATTTGACCAATTTCTATGAAATTTAGCCAACCAAATTATCCTGTAAACATCTGAAAAATATAGGCTTAACATATCTCTAACACTCCGTTGCGTATGTATGTAATAAAAAAAATGTACTAAAAAGTTTTAAGCGTTTAATAATAATAATAATAACTTTATTTTATTGTCAATGTATTTAGCTCAACAGTTACATTAGCTAATTGGGGACACTTTCCTAAGAACTGGCACTAATCTATTACATGACTTTTAAATTAACGATCTTACCTAAATGCAGATGACTCAGAATTTACACAAGTCACAGCAGTTACTATTATTATCTATATGGCTAGAAAGGTCCACACCGCGTATATGTTTCTTGAATGTTTTGAGGCTTGTCAAGTTTCTGAGCTCACTACTGACTTTTGACCAAATGAAAGGTCCTTGGTAGCGTTTGAAAAGTGAATTTAATATGTTACTGCGGGTGCAATTTCAATGAAGAGAAGCATATGATTTGGGGCCTGTTTACATGGAGGTGGGGGGCCCCAGGTAGGTGTGGTAACATGTGGCAGGTCACCCCACCTATCATGTAAACCTGATCAAATTAAAATGAGAGATGATAAGGACAGGCGGGTCCCCCACCTCGATGTAAACAGGCTCTTGGAGAAATGGTAAAGATAGTTAAATTAACTGATTATTTAGTACATCCTTAACCATTATTCCACATAATGGAAAATGAAACACGATGGAAACTGTACCTATGTACTGGCTGTTTACTAATTATAAGACCGATTACAAGGTGTTAAACCTAGAACTCTAAAATAAAAAAGGTGATGTTTCAGATGGGAAGACCTTTATAACAGATCACTCAATTCTTACCCCTTTTGTTGCATAAAGCTCTTGTTCTAATTTTTGTGCCTCTTTCTCCACTTCTTTAGCGGCCTTCTGCCTTCCCAGCTGAAAATAAGAGAAAGAAAGCTTGAACGTTACATACAGTTTGTACATTATTTATTAACCCAGGGGCACCCAACGACTATTTTCTTTAAAATATCTGTTCGGAAAAGCAACTATTCCCTAGAAATTTTCTATCAGTCACTTGAAGACGGCTAAAAATTTCTAGATGACCGTTTCATTCATCAACAATTTTCGAAGCTTATCTAATAAATTCCCTACGATTTTCTGACGTTTAATTTTCGCATTTTACTTCCCAAGTTAGGTTATTTTTCATAGAAAAAAGGAAACCCAGAATTTTCCGATTCAAAAATGTGATGGAGAGATGAAAAAGAAAACGTCTCACTTTCGTAATACGTCAAATTTCATCTAAAATTTTCGGGAAAATAATACTCAATCCCTTGTAATTTCGAAAAGACTCAAGATCCCCTAGAGTGACCGAACAGATACAAATTTTACAACGCCGCTTAGAATGCTTTTCTAGATATCTTAAAGTACTCTGGATAGCCTAAAAAGTGTTTTCAATGTATTTAGGAGCAAACCGTCGTTGGGTGCCCCTGAATAACCCTTAAGTGAAAAATACTTTACAGGATGTTAAAAGGAGATTGGGTACTTTGACAGTTTGAACGTTGTCGTTTTTAGTGACATATAAGGGAGATTAAGCAACGACGACGGCGACGTCAACGAGAACAGCAAAAAAGCAATTGGTTTAGACATGACAAGAAAAACAACAACTTTGCACGTGCATCACGCTTTTTTGTACATTTCTTTGCCGTCACTGCACGACTACGACGTCAAACTTCCTGATTTCACGTTTTGTGGAGGACGTGAACACAAGACAACGACCTTCTTTTTCTTCCTCTGAACTTCGATACAGTCTTTTAGAGTTCAACTCTTGGAAAATTTGCCAATATTTGACGAATTGAACGAGATGGAATAAGCGCGATAAAGTTTAAAGCCACGCGAATTCACTTTTTAAGTGATGTTTTCGTAGCCGTCGCCGTCGTAGTTGCTTAAGCTGCCTTGTAGCTTTAGTTCCAACGGTTCAATAGTGAACTTAAGAAAAGAAATTTTTAAACGATGCACGTCAACTGGAAGTAGCGTTTTTGCCTTTTGCCTAGTGGCCTCGCCCAAATTTTAGGGCAAATTGTCTCTATAAGAGTTAAAACACTTAGCAATACAAACTGGGGGCGTCAGGGCATTAACAGGGAAACGACCTGACTTCCGATTGACGTGCGTCGCTCAAAACGCCTCTACTGAAACTCCCTAACAAGTAGTCGACTGATTGTACAAGTGGCTCTTCTGTGTTACTCTGCATGCGAGCAAGCTTTTCAGTAGAGTCACCTTGTTTGAAGCCACATGCAAGCGACAGACAACAGGAGACATGAGAGAGTAGGTTGAAGAAAGAAACGAGGGCTTTACTTTCCTCTGCCTCACACGTGCTCGCTCGCCACACAAAATGGAAAGCTTGCTCGCATGCTGTTTTTATAAAGTTTCATATAAGACAGCTGTTGGCAGTTTAAAGGCGTCTATTCGAACTCAAATCACCACATATCAAAACCTACGTAGCAGGCGTCGAAAGGGGTAGGGGATATAGCGCCTGCCACGCAGGCTACACAGATCTTTGCATTAACTTTTATGGTTTAACCTGAGAAAGGATTTTGCCTACACTAGGAGCGTTGCGTGACGACACTAAAATGGCTGCGAGGAAGACTAGCATCCCGTGCACATCTCAGCCCCATTTTGCTTTAAAATTCCGAATCGGCCACAAATAAGGCAAATCCCGAATCCTGAGATTCAAATAAGGGAAATCCCGGACCCCGAGATTCAAATAAGGCAAATCCGGATCCCGAAAAAACCTATTGGGAACCCTCGATACAGCCGAATATGTAACGCAGAAAAATTAATGGTTTCCCGTCGTAGCCTACGAACAAGCTCTCTTTGGCCATTTGGTGGAGTCGCGAGTCCCTCGAGGCTGGCTTCGTTCCCTCCAGAAATGGAGAGCTTGCTAGCGGCTTCTCCACGTAGCTGAGGGCGCCTCTCGAAACTTCCCAACGAAGGGGAGTGTTGAGAGAAAGCTGTACTCGCAGGCGACGATTAAAATTATCTTTGAGGTTACGGGTACATTAGTTTCGTGTATTATATCTAACCTTCGTCGATATGGTGGAAATTGTTGAATCCTTTTCACGTACCTTATTATAGGAAATTAACGCGAATCGTTAAAATTCGCGTTAATTTAAGTCGCGTTAATTTTGTTGAGCGTTAATTTCCGCGACGTTAATTAAGTGCAGCGTTCATTTCCGCGCTCTTAATTTCCAGTATTTTAACCCCAATTTTGGAATCTGTCCAGATATTCTTGACACCTAAAAAACATTAACTACAAGCTTTCTTTCTTTCCATTTACCCTTTATTTTTCATCTTTCACAAAAGCTAAGGCGAAGGTTTACAATATTTCGAGTTCATGTTCATCGTTGTCGCTCTCAGAAGTGATGTCAATATCTTCTCCTTTGATTTCGCTTAATTAATCGCGTTAATTTCGTTTTTTATGAAATTCTACCTCCTCCTTCGCGTTAATTTTCTTTATTCGAAAGTCGTTTCCCATTAAATTCGCGTTAATTTCCAATACCTTAATTTCATAGAGCGTTAATTTCCTATAATAAGGTAGTTCCTTCTTAAGTTTTTCAATCTCTCTCCTCGCCTGATGCACTAAGGCGTCCTTTGCAGAGTTTTCTCTCTGTAACCCGTTCAGCAGTGTCGTGGACTGCATTTTTTGCTTGTTTAGCTTTTCATTTTCCTTGGATAGTTGAGCAATTCTTCGCTCCTTCTCAGCGATGTCAGTGCGTAACGATGCGATCTTGTTTGTGGTTGCGTTTGGGTCCGTTTTAACCCAAGCGGAAGCCTTAGGCTGTAAATAATAACCAAAAATATCAAACTTCCATAAGCTTCTACAATAAAACTCTATTTAAAATAGAACGTTTTCCAACTTGTCGAGGAAAACTTGCTTCAGGAAATCAAAATACATAAACAAGCGCCTCAATAAACAGTTAAAGGTTAAGGTTAAGGGTCCTTGTTTCGGTAGCTCGAAATAGTCATCTGACCAATGGTTGATTTCCACTGTCGCGTAATGTTTCCGTGTGAAGGCGCGTAAATGAAATAGAGGCAATGTATGAAAGGCCACGCGTAAACGTCAAAGTTGAGAGAGGTTCAACTTTTACGTTTACGCGTGACCTTCCACACATTGTCTCTATTATATTTAAGCGCGTTCGCACGGAAAAATCACGCGATAGTGGAAATCCACCCTAACAAACCTGAGGTCGACGGTGCGCTTATTTTATCCGCCCTCTCTCCATGACTGCTCCGTTTTAGGGGTATTTAAAGCTACTTAAAGCTACACGAAAAGGAAAGAAGTCGAAAGAAGGATTTGAGGTCACACCTGGCAATCGAACTCGGGACCCATAGGTAAAGGCCTTATCCAAACTGTTACCTTTTAATATACCATTTTTGACAAAAAAGGTAGTCCTATCTCATACCTACTATCAGTTGGCCTTCTTGCGTAGCGTTTAATAAATTAAATTAATACGGCTGTAAGATGCGTCGGCTCGAAATACTGAAGTTAAAGCCCCTTCTGGACACCTATAAAAGAGACGATTTTTCCAACCCTTTCATATACTTGAACTCACGAAATCCGCTTACCCTGTACATATACCCGAAGCCTGAAAAAGATACCCCTTTTGGGCGGGGCCTCCCCGTATAGGTATCATGGAGAGTATCTCCACTGGCAATATTTAGGACAAACCTGTGCCTGTAATTGGTCCTTTAAAGTAGCAACTTCATTGTTTTTGGCGTGCAGTTGATTCTGGTACATCGCTAGTTTCTGCGCTGCTGCCTTCTCGTTTTCTTCCTTCTCTTGTACAATCGCTTGCAACTGCGATACTTGCTCACGAAGCTGATGAATTATGCTTGCATTAGAAAACGCTGAATCCTCTCCTCCAGCTCTGATAATAGTAAAAATAGAAAGCATCACATAATGGTCGTGAAATGATTTCAAACAGCATTTTGATTGTTTAAAGTGATCACAAGCGGCTTTGCAATCGCTTAGCAATCACAAAGGCGACAGTACCAAAGAGTTACCAATAAGACGAATTTTGCATCCTTTCAAACATTGAATTGTCACTGGATTTTTCCAAATTGTTCAATATGTCAAATGCAGGTGACTTTACCAAGAGTAGAATTCCTTAACGAATGTTCAGCTTACGGGTTAACACCCCATAAAACGTTGCATTAGAGAATGTCACGTTGTTGTCGTGCAGTAAGCCGTGGGCGGCTACAAAAGTACCAAAAAGTTTGATAAACCTGACGAGTTGTTGTTTTTGGTTCTTTTCACTGCGTTTTCTGGGAGAGGCGGTTTTAGTTCATTTTGCCAATATTGCAAGTTACGCGTCCTAATGCGCTATCAGGGGCACCCAACGTCAATTTTCGGAAAATATCTGTTCGGAAGACGATTTGAGATCTAGAATTTTCGGAACATTTGTTGTAAAATTTCTTGCTTGCCTGCCTCTCCTTGGATTTTCGAACATCTAAAAAATGGTATAATTGCCCATTTTTAATGGATTTGTACCCTAAAAAGGTCACCTAGAATTTTCGGGAGCCTTTTTTCTGGCCGAAATTTTCGAAAAGCTAAGTTCTGATCCCTATAATTTTCTGAATTTTCGGATCACTAAACTTTCAGCTAGGAAATCCGAACAGATGAAAAATTTTTAGGGGATAGAAATATGCTCATATCTACAGTTTAAATACCAAAATACGTTTGACAATGTTATGGTTAAGTGGTTCTGAACTATATTCCCGTTTGGTGCCCCTGCGCTATGAAACTTAACGTTAGCAAAGAAATTACTTATAAATGACAAACTTACAACTTCTTGTCAAACAACCATGCCTTCTAAGCAGTATATTAAACACTGCAAACAACTTTGAAAAACTGTAAGGGTAATAAGTTTTCAAAACCCAGAATTGCAATCCGTTTCAATCTTCTTAAACTTTGTCCATCCGAGCCTTCTTTTACATTTGCTTTGTTACTTGTACCTTCTTTTAATGTTTTGAGTGGTTATCTTTAATGTTTCACTCAATTTGGTGGCATTTCTTACTGTTTGAATTTTCATAAATTTTGTGCTACAGCTACTCAGTGGTTCCTTCAAACCCCTGTTAACTAAGGATTAATATGAGAGTGGCTCATGCTTTATTTTATCCCTAAGGAAGACCATACTCGCTCCAACACGGTCTGACGGAGTATTAGATTTTTCACACAGATATTTCTTTGCGCACAAACCTGAGCGACATCTATACGAGAATGACTAATGTGATTCCATCTTCAGTAACCTACGTTAAACCAAAATCAGCATTTCTATCCTTAAGGGAGACGACGATTACTCCCGTTATTTTCGTTTGGGAGTCCCCTGCAGCACTTTCACGCGTAATTTCATGACTGAGAAATTTCATGTTGCTTTGTTAGTGATCTCAGAATTAACCATTTTTCTCCGAATCATGGCTCAAATCAAGAGAGCATAATTCTCGAATCTAGCGACCGTACAAAGGTAGTAGTCTGCGTGGTAGGAATAGTAGCCTGCGTAGCAAGCGTTTCCGTTAGGTTTCGGAGCAAAGAAAGACAGAGGAAGGGGATTTTCGGTTTTGACCGAGCGAGAAATGGCTCTAATACTTGCGCCATTTTTCGCGCGGTCAGTTTGACTCTCGTTCCTCGTTCTTTGCTCCTAAACCGCACAGAAACGCTTGCTATACGCAGGCTATAGGAATAGTGTTTTCTGTTATAATAGAAACCGCGTTTCAATGCGAGTAAAACATTTTTAAAGAAGGACTCTAAAAGGCAATTTCTATTTACTCAAAACCAGTCACTTTATCGTCTTGACTAGATCGACACACCAGAATTCGAATTGGAAACAAAAGATGTACCGTTAAGGTATGCGTCACTGCATGTCTAATGCGGATACCAATTCGACATAAGCAACGTAAGCTGTTTTTGGTCTTTTTTATTGCCAAGTTGAATCAGTTGTCAGTTACCTCACTAACTGCATGCAAAGAACCACTTTCAACCTGACAAGATATCACGACCATGGTTTCTGATGTACATTTTCAACAAATTTCTAAAGGTTATTCAGAACAAATTGCAATAAAATATTTATTAAAAACCGCAAACGGGCTTGTTTTTCATTAAAGGAAAACCTTCATCATGAAGGCGGATCACTCACTGTCTAGCCTGTCCCAGGCTCTCAGATAGTAGGGATGACGCATAAGTGAAAGGCACGCGAAATATGAGCGCATAATTGGAAAACGGTTTTTTTTTCAGTTTTATTTTCGTGTTCGCGCTTTCTCACGGACCCGACCATCTCGGAGCCTGGAACAAGCTAACCATTGTCTTAAGTGGACACTAACAAGAGCAAATGTACCTGAAACTGCCACTTGACTGCAGAGCTCCTTTCAGATCAACAACCTCATCTCTCAGAGCTGCAATGACGCCATCTTTACGATGACACTCTGCTTCGTATGAAGCTAGTCGGCTGAGTTCATCACCCATGCGTAACAGACGTTCCTCCTGGAGAAAATAAAAACAAAACAAAACAAACTGTGACACAAGATAGTCAAGATAAGGATAAGATTTGGTAAGTTGTGACACAACAAGTTCCAAGGGTATTTGGTCGGAAAAGTAAGCAGACAAAATTTATTCAATTGTTTTTACATTAAAATTGAGAACCCTATACGATGCAAAAAGTGATAAATTTCAAGGTCAGAAAAGATCCTTGCTGAACCTTTGTCTTGAAAAATATTCAGCATGCATTGCGGCTTCCATAATGCACCAAGCTGAAGCAATTACGATATACATTACTAACATTATTCATGGTCCTAACTCGACACCATCACCTGAGTGACCAGCAGTATGCAGTCGATGGAAAAGACTTCTGTGAGACAATTTTAAACGAATTTTAAATTTTAAACAAAGCAATCAATGACAAAGACTTTTGTGAGACAATTTTAAACGATAAATGAGCCTACCAGGCAGCATAATATTTCTATGGCATCCGCGCCCTCCCCAAAAACCGTTCCAAATACCTCATAGCTCCACACAAGGACTTGGCTTCCGGGGCGGGAAGGTACTGAACAAATGTTTATACAGGGAGGCTCTACTCCGAGGTCCAACCCCTTACCTTTTTATGTACCATTTTTCACGAAAAAGGTACCCCTTTCGTATACCCTCTATTGACAAATGGTACCGCTTTCGCATGTACCTTGTTTAGACGCTTGCATCCCTTTCAACTGCACTGTCTTTTGAATAGGTATCAATCACAAAAATAGAACGTTTTCTCGACTTTATAAAGCCATAAAATTCATCTGTTAGATCTTTTGGGCCCATTCACAGACCCAAATGACAGATTACCCTACCCTTTTATACACTTTAACCAGTGAAATCCCTACCTTTTATATACCTGAAGCCTGAACAACAAACCCCTTTTGGGCTGAGCCTCCCCGCATAGGTCATCATAGGGAGTACCCCCACCACCGAGCTTGGCTCCCCAGCGTACATACCATCAACCCTCCACTAAAAGAAGGTTTTGAGACAACAAATTTCACTGCAGCTCAAAGAAGCTTACCAGATCTTCAATGCTTTGCTCCCCTGTTATCTGCACTGGACCATTAATCCATCCACCTGTAAATTCAGGAGACAATTCACATGAAAGTCTCAGCATTATTATCAGGGGGGACAGGAGGGGGTCTAAACTTCCTACCTCCCATACCTTGCATTACTGGCTCCCCCCTTTTTTTCTTGCCTTCCTCCCCCGGTGGGGTATTTCTGGGAAATCTTGGTGGGGATCCTAACCCTATTTCTGACCAAAAAATTTCATTATCCACACCCATTTTCAGACCTGGCCTCCAAAAGCCAGACCCGTTTTCAGACCTAAAATTACTTAGATTTGTTTAAAATCCACTTCAAATTCGCATATTATCTTGCTTTCTTGTTCATTTGTAATTGAAATGACAAACATGTTCATATACCCCTGTAGTTCCCTTGAAAACCATTATTCCTGATGCCAGACCAAAATGTGCAAAGTCAATACCCTTTTTCAGACTGAAACGGCCCAATAACCCTACCCTTTGAGGCAGTACATACCTATATGGCTTCTAAAAGGGAGTACCATCCCTGGGCTTCCTCCCTTTAGATCTTTTTCAATTGCAAAATATTACACGCAAGCTCTGGCTTCCAGCACTTTTAGAACTCCGACCACTCATATCCCT
>BOPM01001325.1:14201-28578 GCA_022179025.1 Porites australiensis
TTCATTTTGGTGGGAAGAGTTTTTAGGAAAGCTTTTAGGATCTTAGGATTAGGTGAAAGGAAAGGTAGGTGGGTAATGGAACAAGATTTTCATGGAGATTTTCAGGTCAATGTCAGGTGGTTTTTTGCTTGTTTCTCCAGTGTCCTTGACTAAATTGTGCTCATTCTGGTATGGTTTGAAAGATCTCTTCACTCTGCACAAGTTAGCGAAGAAAGTTGTCCTTGACCGTTAAAACTGATGACGTCACAATGGGTAGAAAGGACCTGGATCCGCACGGGCGGTTACGGGCGGTTCAGGGGCGAATGGGTTAAATAAAACCATGAAAATCCACTGCAAATAAAGCATATAAGCAACAAAATAAACAAATCTTTGTAAATTTAACTCCATCAGAACTGCAGACTAGCCAGACTAGTCCAGTCATATTCAGAAATTCACTTTTAATCAAAAATGTCCAACTTGATTAGTCTACTCCTAAATAGTATACAGGGCAGTGTACCGTTTTTGGTGAACATTCTCCTGAAAACCCCATTTCCTCTCATTTCTTACTTTTGGACTTATCACCTTAAACTTCTTGCTAACGGAAATGTAATATTCTTCTTTGGCTGCCCAACTTCACTTAAACATTTTTTTTATTTACTGCTTTCCCCTGTATTTTGCACCATCATGTAATATTGTATATTATAGTTTTAGGGGGCGATCATTCAATCCCTTCTTCTACGGAAAAAAATTAAGTGGCCGTGTTCATTCACCGATCTGATCTTGAAAAATTCCAGAATTAACAGGGAGGACCTTGCGAGCACGATGTCAGACTGGAATGCATGGAATAAGATCATTATTCACAGCATCCCAACTGAAAAGGCTGGATGATAATAATGATGATAATGATGATGATAGTTACCTCTAGCAACAGGAGGACCAGTTATCCTTTCTCTGCCAGCAGAACTGGGTCGAGTCCTGGTAGCACCAGCACTTGTTGGGCGAGATCTCAGAGGAGGGTGTGGCATAACATTAGCCTGAAAAACAAACACACTACAATAAGCAAATCCTGCCACAGAGTTAAGAAGATTTGTGGAAGAACCTAGTTTTAATAGTGACCTTATAGAGCATGGTTTAGTAGCCAGAAGATCATAGTTTCTACTCCTATTGGGAGCACTCAGATTTTTTTTCAGAGCTGCCTGTGTCACTTAGTAAATAAACACCTCTTGACTGTGTATTTGTTAGAGCTAGGTCAAAATTAAATTCAGGATAAAATTTTAACCTAGGTTGGTTCTCAATTTTCTTTGTCTCCCAGCTCTAATGCATTAATATTATTAGGGTTAGGAGACAAGGAGAACTGAGAATCAACCTTTTACCTGAATTTAATTTTGACCTGTACCATATATACCAGGCCTCAAATTTGCCATCACATTTCTATCACATATCAATATTCTAGTCCAAGCAGTATGGAATATGTTTGTCACATGAACCTAGTTTAGTAGCCTTAGCTCACAAGAGTCTCATGTAGCTTAGTAGTAGAGCATCTGAACTAGTAACCACAAGGTCATAGGTTTGACTCCCAATGGGAGTACTGGGTTGCTTCTTTCAAGCCTCTGACTGAATAATCTACCTCAGTATCTTTTAATTTCAATTTCACCAAAAATCTTCACTTGCCTGTCAGGCAAATTAAGAACAGAATTCACTAGCCCCAATCACACAATCCACTAGCCCCAAGTTATCAGACATGACTTTCTTTGCACACTGCCATTCAGAAAAACTTACTAACCTTTGGATCAGATGGGCCTCTTATTTCTGACACTGAGCCACCAGTCCCAGGCAAACTGACTGGTTCAGTGCTTGTATACAGTGGTACAACATCAGTACTCACTGGTTTCACAGTGTTGATATAAGGAAGGGAGGTGACTCCAACCGACTGTGACGTTGCCATTGGTGAAGACAGAACACGGAGTCTGTATGATTTTCATGGCTTAGACAGACCCAGGATGGGTAATGAAGTGTTGAGGATGAATCAACAAGAAATTCAAAACCTGCATTTCCTGTTTAGTTGTACGCATGTTAAGGAAGTTTTGTAATCAAATACATTAGGTATGCATTGTTAATTCATTTAACTATATCGAGCAAAATCTCAAATATCATCAACTGAAAAGATACAACTCACTTTGACTCTATGGCATGGGTCGCACTTGGCAAATTTTTGGGAGAATTTGTTTACCTTGCGGTAGAAATCTGTCATCGGTGGACATTGCTAAGTGCGACCCCGAGTTTTCAAGTTAGAAAAAACTTTGAAAATAGGCAAAAACATCAAAGATGCCGTAGTGCTTGGGTGGGGCAGGCAGATTTTGGAAAACTCGAGCTAAACTATAGGAATCACAGCGGTAACTGTCAGCGCCTTGTCATGAACGTGATGCATTTGAAACACGATCAATTTAAAATAAACGCGGTCGAATTTTCAGACCTTCGCGAAGAGGCTTCTACTCGGCTATCCTTTGCCATTTCAAGTTTTTTTCGAAAACTCTCTACAGGCAAGGACTTCACTCACTTATAAACCTTCACTATTTTAAAGTTTTTACGGGAACTAGCTCTATTGAAGGCGAACCAGTTCCCGTCTACACAAGCAAACACTTCACAGGTTTGTTATTCTCCAAGCCAAATGCACTATTCGCATCCAAGCACTTTCTGGTCTTCTTTATCTGTCCCATCCTCCTGAAACTGGGAATGGAGGAAAAAGATCCTTCGACAAAGGTTCGGACGAAGAAGAGAAAAATGTTTTCTGGTATCTGGCGTTCTTAAGTTCTCAATGTGTCAAAGCAAAAACTATTAACTCCCACTAATGCGACCCTCCTCGGTTGGACTAAAAGTTTTCTTTTCCGGTTGCGGTTTCGAATTTTTGTGGTTTTTTAGCCGGCAAAGATGAAAACTTTTCCCAAGTGCGACCCATGCCTATGTAAGGTTGTCCAAACGTCAGTCATTGTCAACAACAGTCATATTGGGGCATTAATTAGGACTACACTCACCACACACTTTCTTTTACTGTTGTTGTCATTTTTAAAAGGATACCAAATCCAAACCTTATTACATCACTGGAGCCAAGTCTCACAGCTGCATTCTGTACACGACAATCATTTACATAAGTACCATGTGCTGAGTTTGATCTTGAACCACAAAACAACCCTGTGCCTCATTGTATTCTATAACAGCATGCTGCCGCTCCACGTTAGAACACTATGATAAAAAATAAAGGAAAAAGGTAAACTACACTGTAAATTTCATTGCCTTCCATACATGCAACTGGGCACCTAGAAGTTACAATCAGTTGTAAATTACATAATTATTATTTATTAATAAATAAAAACTAAGAGTGACCAACAACAATCTTTTACCAACAAAATTAATGCATTATCAAGAGAAGGTTATGAGAATTAGTAAAATGATCACTTTAAAGAGAAATGCTTTGATCATTTATCAAATTCTCTCAACTAACGCCTTAACAAAATGTATGGAGATCAGTCTAGAGAATTTGTATTTGAAAATAATTTTGAGCTTCAAAGGCCCGCCCTTGCATCAGGAGCGCAGTCAAAGGCATGGCAAGCCTGGCCAAGCCCGGCCATGGGCAGGCTTGCCAGGAAAGTGTGGCCTGGAAAAGTCTGGTAAGCCCGTTCAAGCCCAAGGTTTTGAGGTAAGCCTGGCCATAGAAGTCTGGCTTTTCCGGCCACACTAAAAAATAGGCCGGCATTTCATGGCTTTCCCGGCCAGAAAACCAGAAGCCGGGAAAGCCAAGAATTCGTCGCCATGTTCTACAAGTGACAGCAATAAGAACTAGAAACAATTTTTTTACAATATTCCTACCTATTTATTATTATGACAATTAGAAATGTATTTTTTACAGGATCAATACCAAAAGTTCTTTAGGTAAATAGAAAATACAGAGTTTTAAGAAATTAGTGCAAGAAAGGGAAAAACATAGATAATAAGGCTACAACAAGTCCACTACTCTCTTTCCACAAAGTTTGGCGCTCTAGCAAAACACAAATCTTGCTTGTTTCCACTCAGATAAAAAACTTTTTCTTCAATAGCAGCAACATTGAATTATGCATATGTAGATGCATGAAGCAATATAAAGTTAATTTTCAATATTTGATGACAAAGCGACTCTGCAAAACTTATATGAAAATCATACCGAAATATATACAAGTACCTCCTATTCTGAATTTTCTGTACAGTTCTTTTTCAACCGCATGGGTAATTTATTTTACTGCGAGGATCATTTCTACTTTCATATCTATATCCACATTTCCAAAAAAAGATTGTTATTTCATGTAAGCTCAATTATTTACATTCATGTTACTTCCACCATTGGGTACGCTAGCCCTCAATGGCCTGCTCTCCAGTTGGCTTGATAAGTTTAATGGTTAAACGATTGCATCCGATCAAACGCATAGGTCAGGATTCGATTCCCGATCAAGCCTCAATTTTCTCAGGTACTTGTTCAACACTTGGACAATGTCCATTTAACTGCAAGGATCATTTCCATTTTTATAACTGTTTCTTACTGTAATGTGTTCCTCGGATTTACCGTTCCTCGTAGGTAGAAAGTCCACTTGAATATGCGAACAGTTCCCTGCTTTGCATGCTTTTTGAGCTTCCTTTTGGTACAGTTCGTTCAACTAATGATTGATCCCTTGAGGCAATAAAATGGCGTGGTGTTGGTGTGATCAAGGTGTCTTTGGTTAGATCAGATTTCCATACACTAACCTGTGAGCTTTGTCCAACATGAACAACGGCCACAACACGTTTTTCGTCGCAGTTCTTTGATTGATAGTGTAGTCCAACATTTCTTTCCCAACTTAAAAGAACAACGTTAAGTTTACCTCTTGCTTTTAACACTTCAAATGCGTTGGTTCATCTTAATTAACGCTGAAAAAAACTGCTATTTCGATCAAAACGGGAGAACATCGCTTAGCCGCCATGTTTTCTTCTTTCCCAGGCTTCCACGCGTGCCTTTGTGCACATGCGCGATTTGATTTACTTTATCACGTGCGGCTTTTGAACCAATAGAAAAGTGTGAAATGAACTTCCGTTGAATAGTTCAAATTCACGCGGACTTCACAAGCAACAAAGTATTCTCGTAAGACTGTTATCCATGTTATTTTCGAGACAAAGTGATCAATTGCGAAGTTTGTGTTCACATAAAGCATGTTTGCAAGTGAGTTTACTCTGCTGGATTAATGTGGAAAGGTATGTTTTCTAATAACTTTGCGTAAATAAGCTTATAAAGTTCAAAGATGCATGCAAAGATATGCCATTGATCAGATCCCTTTTTGCTGCTTTTTGTTTACTGCAGATCGAAATAACTGTACTCTTTGTTACAAATAGTCAACGGAATACTCTTAAAACTGTATGTTCTGGCGCTACAAGGTTATAGCAGACTTGTCAAGACCAATGTAAGATAAAATAGGAGAAGAAATAGCATAATAAGTAATTAAAGTTTCCAATGGCTACTATACAGGTTAGAAGCAATAAAGTTTCCAGTTAATTTATAAGGACTTGAGACTTGAACTTACATATAAAATATTAGAATACAGCCTGTAGGTTTGTTTATTTGAACTTTAATTCATAGTATAAGTTGCATAAGGTTATATGCCAATCAATAGGCCTGCACCGTTTGCAAGGTTGTCTGTGATTGGCTAGTGTGTTAGTTCCGGTGGTCATAGTGGTCGACCAATGAAAACCAGCTTCTTTTCATTATTCACCTTCACAGGAAAAAATAACAGATTCCCATTTTTGGATATTTTAGGGTATTTAAAGAATACCCACAAAAATCCCAAATTTGGAAGAGTGAGACATGTCCCAACCAGGGAACTTGGTTGGGAATTCCCTGGTTAGGACTTGTCTCACTTTGCCAAATTTGGGATTTTGGGGGGTATTCTTTTAATACCCTAAAATATCCAAAAATGGGAATCTGTTATTTTTTCCTGTGCTTGTCCCTGGTAAACCATTTCAAGCTGATTTTCATCATTGAGGATTGTGGGGATTTAGTTTTGTGTGGTGTGCGATTTTGGTTAGATATTTCGGTCTATTGGTGGTGTTTAATTTGGTTGGTGGATTTGCGATCCTCATTCAGTGTTGCCGTCATTCGCGTTGTTGTAGTAGCTATTTCGATCGTGAACGTTGTTGGTGTTTAATTAGCTGTTTTTGTCGAATTGGGGATTTGTTATTTCGGTGGATTTTTGCCTCCGCAATGAGCAGCAGAGGCCGTGGCACGTGTCCTAAGTGCAAACAAGAGTACTTCAATCGCTCAAAACCCCCAGATTGCACAAGCTGCAGCTTTCATTTAAGCGGCACTTTTGTCCAAAAGAAGAGGAAACCAAAGCAAAGTAATACTGCGGTTGTGGAAATTATTCAATCCCTTTACTTTTGCCGCAGTTCTGACCAAACTGACGGTTGCTTTGTTACCTGTGGTGGGGACTCATGGCTGTGTAGCTTAGAGAAATGCAAAGTCGCACGATCTGTTCATGTCAACAGTGGTCTCGTGGATTCTTTTGAATGCCAGCACATTAAGGAGGCGAAGAATAGCTCCGACTGTTGTCCCATTGTTACACTTTACCTGGACTTGGTCAACTATCCGTGTAGCGATGTTTTTGCAGGGAACTTTCGCGGTTTTTGGTTCTCCTTCAGCCAGTAACCCGCTCGGCTTTTGTCATGTGCAGAAAGAAGCTCGTACAAAAAGCGGGTATACCTGCACAGGTAAAGATTGCCGCAGTTACGCGTCCAAGGCTAAAGGTATTGCTGTGAAGGCGTGTTGCCTTCATCTTCACCTTCCCTTTGCCTCACTGCGACAATTTCCCTCCTTAGATAGTTGTACGTCTTCAGAGTCCATTTCTGTTCTAGTAATCGCAGGACCTTCTCAAACTCCGTCGCATACATCTTAGTCCAGTATAGCTGCAGCTGAACCTTCTTGCTCTTCAAGTAGACCCACTGCTTCTGCTTCTTCCTCCTCTAGTACTGCGACCATACACACTCCTACCACGTCTGCTTCTTCTTGTTCTGCAACTATGCACACTAATCCTGTTTCCAGTTCCATTCAGAAGCAGTCCACAGTTACTTTGGCTGAGAAGTGTAGAAAACTTCCCTACCAAATTCCCAGAGTACTTCTTCGGTCCATCATGACAAGGGACTCTTGCAGGCTGTTTGGTATTGAAGGTGCTTGGCCTGAGTTCTTTTGCCCTGAAGAAGAAAACTGCGCACTCTGCGGCTCGTCATTGGGACCGGTCTCCAACCATCCTGGACAGAGAAGTGCTGACAGTTATTTAATTACAGAGCTAAACCCCTTTACGAAAATAGATATCAAAGTAAAAACTTGTACAAGCAAGGATTGCTTAGCCATCATCAATGGTTTCCCGTGGATATTGGTAAGTGCCTATATGAGAAAAACGTGCACCAGTGGCATGTACGTTAATTTCAAGACAATAATCAATCTTATTATCATATCTGGCTGTTGCTCATCAGATCACTCAGTATTTGTTCATGATAAATAATGAAGAGGTGCCTGAAATAAAGCCGTAAGTGACTTCTGAAATTAATAGGCCATTTGCACTAAGAGGTCATGTGACATCGTTTTTATGAAAATGAAAGTTGTGTGATTTTGCCTTCGAAAAACGATTAGTGGGTCATATATTAAACCCGCACCATTTTCTTAAACTGAGTAAGTTCATAGCTGGTCACGTGACCCAAATGTGATTTTTAAAATTAGGAATTACATCTTTCAGAACACAAATTTTGCACTTAAAGTTCAAGGGAAATGTTGAAAAGATGATGTGGTAACGTTTACAGCACATCTGAGCATAACTATCAAATGTTTAACAAGATATAAGCAAAAAGTAGTTTTGGCCACCATGTTGGAGGGCAAGAGTATGCCCTCTAACATGGCGGTCAGTACAAATCATATTGCTTTGTTGAAAAATCAAAGTGCCATAAAATATTATTCTTCGTTAAATGCGTTTCCTCTCAAATTTCGCGTGTAAGATAATTTTTATGTGCTCTGTCAATTTTTGGCATTAGCAAGATTCCAACTCATTGTTTTAAGGAAGCATTGGTCACGTGACCTCTTAGTGCAACTGGCCTATTGCCAGATTCTCCTTTCTGTTTACTGTGCATTTGCTTGTGAATCAAAGGGAGAGTTTGACATAAGATCAGGAGTCAATATTCTTCCACACCACTATGTACTTAATCTGCGAACAGCATACGTATTTTATACTGTGTAGGATGAAATTTCTGATGGTTTTTTATTTTGTGTATTTGTGTGTTTTCTTAGGTTAGCAAGAACAAATTTTTGCGGCTTGTGTTGCCCGAAATTTCCTCTAGGAACTAATTTTTGTGGGTTTCTTTTCATGCAGCAAGACATCAATAAAGAACGAAATGTTTTCAACTTTTATTACGTTTTTAGGTAAAACAACAGTCTCTACTTCTCAGACATTTCAGGCAACAACAAGCTAGCCAATTGCTTTTTCTCAATGCAAATATCAAAATAAATAAATAACTATCTTTTATTTTTCCACCAATGTATGATACTGTATATTAAGTAAAACAAATGGATTAAAGTTCATTTTTAATTATATTAACAGGAGTTAATTTTTGCTGTTTTTATTTTGCTGTATGTTAATTTTTTTATTTCTTGTTTTCTGCTGGAACTTATGTTTGCAGATCAAGGACCATCCGCAAAATCTGCAAAAATTAATTCCTGCGCAACAAAAGTGCTACACAGTATTCAATGTTCTTAGTTTGCAAGGGAATCTCATTGGCATTTTTATTTTGTGCTTAATTGTTCTTTGCAGTTCCTGATTACAAGCAGCTATAATTCTGACATGTCCAATCTGGACAGTTGGGATGCTGCATCAGCCAGATTAGGGAATAATTATGGGCTGTTAAGAAACAATCAGTTTTATTCTAACTTTTAATTTTTTTCATATAAATTAGGATTCCCTTTTATTTTTTACTTTTGATTCCAGAGAGCACATGTTCTTGAAAATAATATTCCTTCCTTCCTTTTTTTTCTTCCTGCAGGTCTCTTCAATGTGTGTGACAAAGTTATATCTCTGGACATCCTTCTTGAATTCAGGGAGTATTTCAAAAAAGGGCATCCCATTGGAAATGTGATCAGTTCCAAGTTGTCAGTGCTGAGAATGAAGTGTAGAGAGGTTTGTGTAAATTAATAAATATTTTTTTTCACACAGTAAATGTACCTCAATATAATAAATTAACAACAAACCTTAAGCTCTATATAAAATGATATTATAACAAAGTGCAGGGTACAACAATATTATTGATATTCTGGCCCATCCTGGCCCAGCTGCATCTCACCCCAACACTGCATAACCTTGCTACAAAAATTGACATACTTTATAACTCTATTTTGTGTGCCTAAGCTTAAGGCAACATTTCACCTATATCATTTATTATTCTATGGAAAAGCAATGGAATCGTCAAAAGTCATAATATGTGTTTCCTACAGCTAGTCATTTTATCTCAGAGCAGTGTATTTTCATTCTTTTTTTACAATATCAGTGATGAATGTTTTGTATCCAAGCTATGTGTAATTTCCAATAGTTTTTTTCTTTCCTTTTTGTATATTCTCCAGGAGTTCTATCCCACTGACAACCAGCTTGGTTTATACATTATGGATCTCTTATACAATGCTTTCTTCTGCTTTGAGATCATCTCTGAATGCAGTCTTGATGATGTCGTGTGTGGTATATGCGGAATCTGCCCTGAAATCTGCCTGGGAGATGGCAATGAAAAGAATTGTTGTTCCAATGCCCAGGTACACCTACGTTTTGTTGATGTCATTTTCGAACTACAAAATTTTGCTACTACGGCTCATCCACAGTAAAACAAGCCAAACACAGGCTCAAATTTCACATAACTGTTGTTTCTACATTTCTCTTTCCTTAATATTAATCATGATCAGCGTGCAAAGAAAGTGGTGTCCGATAGCCCGGGGCTAGTGGATTTTGCTATCGGGCTAGTGAATTCTGTTTTTAACTTGTCCGATGGGCAAGTGATATTTTTTTAGAAATTTGAATAACAGAAGAACTGTAATCAATCCTGCTCATCAAATTTTTTTCGGGCTATAGATGGTTTTCACAGTGACGTCATCAAATCGTAAAGTCAAAATAGCAAGGTTTTACGAAATCTTATTTACACTAGGTTGAAGATAAACAAAAACTAAATCTTTGTACAAGTTTCCATTCCCGTAGCATGTTTCATTTTGAAAATACAGCAATTTGAACTTCCGAGTTTTCACAGTGTGTGACACCAAAATAGGAATGCTTTTCGCACTGAAAAAAGTCTCTCCTCTTGATTTTCACCAGTATAACCATTTCAAGTATTAGAAGATATGTTTACGCGCACGTATGCTAGTTTTCGAGTGGAAAGAAAGAGATTTTATAGAAAAAGTGAACTCCAGATCTTTTTGTTGATTTCCAGCAGCCATATTGGTGGACCAAAACGGTACACCAATATGGCGTCTCCATACAAAGCTCTACAAAGGTGCGTGAAACGTTTCAGCATATAACTCAGAAACTGTGGGCCACAAAAAACTGAGACTTAGACAAATTGTTTATATATTAGTCTTTTATAACATTTCGTTTTCTTGGCTTCTTCCATTGCACGGTTTCCAAGTAATTTTTTTGTTGCGTGACAGTGAAAACGATCTATAGCTAATTGAAATGACTTTCGGGCTAGTACATGCTAGCTACAGCTTGCCCGAATGGCAAGCTGTAAAACTGACTTTCTTTGCACCCTGCATGATTCATTTTCCTTTCTTGTTATTGTTTCTGACTTTAAAGTATACATTGCACAATGTAACTCCTTACAGTTTAAGCTTGTTAAATTTTAATGTCAGGATTCATCTAGTTCACACATACATTGCTGCTGTAAGTAACCACATGTACATTACAAGCAAATTCAGCAGTAACGGGAGTCACCATCACATGTTTAATGATGCTTTGGAAGATCAATTTACTTGGGTCAAGCACCACAATGTGTACACTTATTTTGTCTCGCATCAGGTCAAATAGTATTACTTTGTTTACTTCAGGTACATTTCACCAAAAAAAATGAACCCAAGAAGCCTATGATCAATCTGGATGATTTTCTAAAGAAGCTGAGACTGCGTTGGCTTGAACGAGTTGTATATACAAGGGTGGAAAACAAGTTTTGTGCCTAGATGTGGAAGAAATTCCTCCACTGCTTCCTTCCAATATGCCAGGAAATGCTGTCTACAACACAGAAGCCGACAAAAGCAGTGTCTACTTAGAATCTAATTCTAAACCATCAGGTGCATACATGTATACCTTGAATTTTTCATTATGAGTGACTGATCTATATTATGGAATATTTTCTCCTTCAGACCAATGCTCCAACATCAACCCACTGGTACCCCACTCCTGATACTCACAAATCCACTCAGTCGCCCAAATTATCTTTGTCAGTATTAGAAGCACATGCATAAATGGCACCTAGAAACTCTACTTGGGATGTGAAGTAAATAAATTTCTGAATTTTCAGTAAATTTAGGCTAAATTCAGAACTAAAGCAGAGAAGAGATAAAAGGCTGTTTTTATTCAACATATTTGGTTACCCTTTTGCCAGTTTTTCTTTTCCTTTCTTTTATCACTTTCATCTCACTCTATGATTCTGTATATTACAAGAAATTGTGCACTGTGTAGTCTGCAGTTCCATTTTTAAGATTATATAAATTTTCTCTTTTAGGTGACCCTGCTCTTCTTCATAAAATGATTATTGATGGTCGCATTGCCATGGAAAATCTGGCCAATCTTTCATTAGAAGACATTGTGAATGCATGCGCATCTTGTGACATCCAAACTTCTGGAAAGTCAAAGGTAAGGTGGACCTAATCCCAATAATTTCATGGTTTCTTAGAACTCCTGTGTATTCATGTATGCTAATGACTGTACGCAAATTTGCTAAAATTAACCGTACCTGTCCCACTTAATGGATTTTTTCCTAACCCGACCCCATCCCACATTTTATTTTTGTTAATTATTGTACTGATTAATTGATTGTTCTGGTTGTTTTCTTTTGTCTAAATGTTACAGCAATTTTTATGTGGAAAGCTGCAGGCACTGTATGCCTCCATCTTAGTGGGCAATTGTCCTTGCCACCCTTTTGGTAAGCTTGATGCTCGCCACACTGGAGGTTTTTACCATTTGGTGTGTTGTCATGGGGTACGTGCTCATTTATTTCAATGTACAATTTTGGTTTTCCGCCAAAACTTTAAGGGCCTTTTGACATGGAGGTGCAAGGGGGAACGCAGGTAGGTGAAGTAACCTGCTTAGGTGGCATTAAAAAATAACCCTCCTTTACATGCCATCTTACAACCCTGCCATCCCAGGTGCACTTTCTCACAATTATTGAATGGTCACTTAGCACGTAAAGAAAAAAAAATGCTGGCAAACCACGCGTTTTGGCAATTAATGGTCTCCTACACTCACTTACTGCTCTTGCTCAAAACTCCAGTGATGTGGCTTTCTATTGTTGCCTTTAATAATGCTGCAAAGCCAAAGTGAATTTTGTGCGAATTTGATGTATCACGAACCCAAGCCCGGCTAGACGGGTTACCCCACCTTGAAACGTTACATGGCAAAATTTGAATCCTGCTGACAGGGTTACCCGGTCTGGTAGACCGGTCTCCATGCCTTGACAGGTCACCCCACCTATCATGTCAACATGATCAAATTAAATTGAGAGATTATATGGACAGGCAGGTTACCCTACCTAATCGGGTTACCTCACATACCTGGGGTCCCCCACCTCCATGTAAACATGCAACATCCAAGTCTTTTGGCATGGGTCCAACATGATTTGCTAAAAATATTTAATATTTAAATTATGAAAATATCTCTTAATTAAGGCCGATTTGGATGGTACGATTACAACTGTTGCATGTAACTAGTATACTTCATAGCTTCCCGACAAATTGTGTTGTGTAAATTAGGACAACAGACATTCACGACTCAAAAAATGTCGTAGCAATTTCAAACATTTTAAAATCAAAGGACAATCTTAGTCATGCAAGAACCAAGAAAAGTGACAAGTTATGACGTTTTACTGACGCAAGTGTTTTTGCTCTTCATGTTTCAATCCATTCATTCTCTTTAACGTCTCTTTCCCTTTGTCTTTTTCTCACCCACAACCCTGACCAACACGATTCTGATGTCAGCCATTTTAGCTGTTTTCACAGCATTGCTTGCGATATTTCATAATGTTGTAAGTGAAAATCGTGCACATGTGGATAGTTTAAAGTCGTGTAGTTAACATAATTGCATGCAATAGTCATAACCAAAAATCTTACCATCTAAATCGGCCTTTAAACACTTGTAGTCTCTGATTGTTCACATGAACATTTCAATCAAAATTTAATTTTTTTTTGCTTTTGTTTTTGTTTTTGTTTTTTTTCAGAGCACTGTGCATCCAAATTTCTTACACTCACAGAATCAGTTAAGGATGCTGCAGATCTTTATCTTTCCTTGAAGCACCCTCTGATTGTTTTTATAAATGACACTCCATGTGGGTTTGTTCGTCATGTTGAGTGTCGTGAACCTTCCACTGCTCAGAAGCTTTGGGGCTCAACAGCAGGATGTTTTGAACGACCATCCTTGGAAAAGGATCCCGATGGGGTACGCAATTTTTTTTTATCCAGGGTAATTTTTTGTGGTAGGGTTTTTGGGTTTGGAGGTGGAGACAGCAAGGCAATACTATATTAGTAGGCCATGGTTTCCTAATAGAATTTTGTCATTTCAAGTAATTAATGCCCAAAGGGCTTTGCTTGTTGTTTACAAGCAAAGCTATTTTGTTCAAGGTAATAACATGGACCCTTAGTATGTCCTATATATTTATTTTTATTATTATTATTATTATTATTATTATTATCATTTCTGTACTTTATTGTGTCATCTGCTACCTAGCGTGCACTTTGACCCCTCCACATAAATGATCCATTTCCATTTGACAACACTATCATGCCCCAGATCAGGGACAAGGTATAAGTAGTCTGGGAGTAATTTTTCCAAAATAAAATGGACTCAAGTTGGCCCATTTTGGTTTTTTTACCCCATCAGGACCTGAATTTTCCGTGCATTGTCCCTGTCGAGTACAGTGATGGCAGTAACATGCATAAAGTCATTTCAAATGCTGATAATGGCCCATCCTATCGTGGATACAAGCAAGCATTTTGTGCTTGGTGATCATTTCCACACAGCAACCAATCCACACAAGTCTCACCTCTGCAAATACCACAATTTGGAATTGTGTCTTCAAGCCAACACTTTAAAGACAAGTATTCAGGAATCCCAAAACAACA